>CM046457.1:14147342-14195003 GCA_025506515.1 Flaveria trinervia
AAGTAGTGAGCATGTATTAAAGATAGTGAAATAGTGGTAGAGTGCATGTTTATTTTCTATATAATATAAGTTTTTTAAGTATGAATAAACGTAAGAGTTAAATATCATCTTTGGTCTGAAACCAAAAAACCTCTTGTTGAATTGGCTAAGATTTTGCTGGTTGATCAGCAAAATCATCATCATAATTTTTTGGTGTTGTGCATTGGTAATAGCTTTTTTTCTTGAGATTTTCTTTCTCCTTTCTCTTCTTACTATCTTCTTTTTTCTCCAGAACAATATTCTTCTTCTTTTTACTTACGATAGTTGATGTTTCTTGCTTAGCTTTCGTCTTTTTTGGTGTGTAAGATAATTTGTCTTGCTTACTTGATTTGTCATCATGTGTAATTCCAACTATTAGTTAGTTCAAAACTTCAAATGTATATACTTTATATAAATACCACACTGTAATCATCATAAACATCACAACATATTACATGATTTAGTTTCATCTTCAACCTCCAAGATAATTGGTGTTAATTTAGTATTTTTGAATTTGCTTGATGATCTTTTAGCAATTCTCAAACTTTTTTCCTACTTTTTCTCTATGCAATGTTTTTGAATATTACATAATTTAAAAACCTATACTGTCACAACTCTCACGAAACCTTACGTTTTTTATTTTGGGTTTGTTCCAGAAATCTCAGAAAGAGCTTCTGACCTCCTATCGTTGCTGTTAAAACTGGCATACTATATGAACCTCATGTTCTATGTTCTAATTTTCGGGACGAAAATTCATTCAACAAGGGGATGATGTGACAACTCAAGTTTTCAGGTTAACATCACAACCTTTATAAACTTCTTTCTCGACAATTGACAATAACATTTATATATATATATATCAACTTTATTATTGTAATTATAATAACTAACCAAAAACTTAATAAACTAAAGCACAATTAAGTAAACTTGGGGGGGCATGAATGTAAATGTTCCTTGTTATATTGAAAACCTATAACTGTGAGATCCTTTCTCACGTGAACCATCTTCATCAACCCTAAACTCCCCCTCTCTAGAAGGCAGCTCTCCTACTCCACGAATGACCCACTTCGGCAAACACCCGACGGAGGTAACCTCTCCCTCGAGACCGGACACCTTCGACGATTCTTCCGCTTGCAACCGATCAACCGCGACAACCCCCGATTCGTTCAATAAGAGAATTACTTTGCTACTTATGTATGTTACAACATGGTTTCGCGTTCGGTGTCGTATCGTAATGATGTGTGTTGACGTTCTGTTAACGGATGCTGGGGGTGATCTTTGATTTCGGGTGCGCCGCCATATACGTGGTTGTACGCCCTTCGTATGTACCTATGTGGGTGTGCACACATATATATACATATATATGTACGTGTTGAATGTGTATTCTTCATCATAGAACGTGTGTGTGCTGCGATTTATGCGTGTATATGGATAGAAGGTAGGTGCATTCATAGGTATGTGTGTGTATAAAGGAGTGCATTAATTATGCATGTGTATGTGATTGTATGTTGACTTGTGTGCATGGATGGTGTCTACTGCGATGTAGATATGCATGCCTATATGTGTGATGGTTACATCGAGGAGTAGAAGCACATAGGGCAGTGTTGGTGGGTTGTGTTTGTGTTGGTAGTTTTAATTGTGTACTGTATAAAATTTGGATAGTTTTAGTGGGTTGATTTTATTAATCCACATGTGTACATGTACGTGGATATTTATGGGCGTATATATATGATATATGTAGTGTGAATGTATGTGTATTTTTTCTTGGTTTGTTTTCGCAGTGGAGGTGGGATATTAATTGAGTGTGCAATGCATGAATGTGTGTGAACATGGTATGGGTATGGTGTGATTGCGTAGATTATGGTATTTAGTGTGGGTTGTATGCATGGTGTATGTATGTCTATGAAATTGGGTTGGTGTTTGAGTATGGTTGCAACATTAATGACCGACATGAACTCGAACCGAATCGTGAAACGCAAAACCATATATTTTTTATATTTATAATTTATAATTAAAATTAATATTATATATTAATTGAAATCCAGGTTGTTCAGAAAACTAATTACTTGTTCTCTGCATTATTTTGTTGTTGTGCATTAAAGGTGAGTTCTTAGCCCTATTTTCGCATTATACTCTCTTTTAGGGGAGAGAACATGCTGTTTTCATAAACCTATAATACTTAGATTGGTAATACTGCATATACTGCTTTACTATTGTTATACCACTACGCCTCTTCGGATAGTTAATATGGAATTAGCGAGGTGATTGTTAGTAGATCTACTGGGTTTGACAAATCCCACCCGGGCTAGTTGCGCTAGTTTGACTGGAGGTCAAACGGGTGAATGGTTAGCCTGTTTTACAGTGTTGTGGTCTGGTATCCACAGCCAGGACATTCATTATATTATTATTGTCAGCTCGGTGGCGAAATTCATGCACATAGTGACTTGTTGTAGGCTAGCTACCTACTTGTATGCTTTGATTACTTAATCTGGATTTCATTACTGTTACTTACTGTTTTCTGATAAACCTGTGAACTCACCAACCTTGTGTTGACACTTTAGCATGTTTCTTTCAGGTTCTTAACGTGTGCACACATAGGAACATCACACATTGCATTCATCATCGTTGCGTCTAATGAACAATCTACATTTTTGTATAAATTATATTTACTTGGTTTACGTTTGTTTACGCCGTTTAAATTATGGTTTATACGCTTCTGCATTTACTTTCATGTTTCCATAATTAACTCTGATTTTGAGAAACTTTATTTGAATTAAAAATTATGTTTTGTAATTGTTGTATCATTTGGTGTAACTAATGGCTAAGATCCTGGTATGTCACGTGCTTAACGGTATTACCCCATTTGTGAAAATTGAGGATGTCACATATACATTACTTAAAACAGCATTAGCCATCTAAGATGCAATAGACACCACACATCTTATAACAACTATACTCATGTATATTTATAAATTTTAATAAACACCATACGTATTTTTAAAGATTTAATAAACACCATACACCTTACAAGAACAACTAAATCATGTACATTTTGCAAGTTTCAATATACACCATACAGTTTTTCTATGATTCATTAAACACCATACACCATTGTGTAAAAACTTAACCATTTACAATTCGTAAGATGTAGTAAATAACATACACATTTCTTGATAACACCATACATCTTTATAAAACCTTTAGTCATGTGGAATTTGTAAGAAATAAATAATATACACCTTTCTTAGATCCAATAAACACCCTACACTTTCTAAGATCAATAAACACCATACAACTTATATCAAACTATAACCCATTTAAATTTTGTAAGATGAACTAAACATAACATAACTTTTTAAGATTCAATAAACAACTTACACTATAAAAACATAAGCCATATACACCGTATGCATTTAAAAAAATTAAGATAATAAACAATCAAATTTAATATAAACACCATATACTGATATACACCGTACATCATATACAACACTTCAAATATAAACTAAGCATATTTTGAAAATTAATTACAACAAACATAAAGCATAAACACCATATTTTTATTCGAAAGATAACCTATTGCATTGTTATATGTCGATGTAACTGCATTTATAACATGGGTTATCCAGCTAAAAAACTGAATCAACGAAAAGTAATAGGGCAAAATTCCACATCTGCCATATTAAAGGTAATAAGAAAATGGTCCAAATGTTGCACTTTTGATTTTCATTTGTATTTTCAAGAGCTTTCCGTTGATAGGTAGGGAACTGGTAACTCTTTTTGTAGCTCAAGTTATGCTCATTTTAAGTTACCACGATTGTGCAACATCTTTTCTGCTTATCTTCATCACCTAGCTTTCGATTTCATCCCATTTTGTTCATGGTCTTTATATTCTGCACGTTTAACCTACAAACACAGTAACATTCTAAAGGTAACTCTATTTCTCATAATTTAATACTTAAAACATGAAAATTAAACCTTTAAACATATTTTACACCAACCATCCAATCACAATTCACAAACTTACCTTTTGCTTGTCTTCAAGTAAAGCTTAATTGTAATTTATTAATCCGTCATTACAAACACACATTACCAATCATTCATCAATTTTTCGATAGGTCCAAAATCATATCCAACTCAAACTATTCTTTCACGATCAACATTCATACTTTTAAAAACAAATATCTAACCAAGCCCTACAATCATTGTAGCTTTCCCCCATTATGTGATGCTATACTTTTACTATTTACCCAAAGTACACATGAATCAAAAGGACTTTATGAGTTTAATTCAGCTTATGTTGATACATATGTCCCTAGTTTATGTTCTTAATGTAAAAGTCATTCTTGTCTTACATGTGTGTAATGTGATGATGTAATGAAGTATGATATATGCCTTGATGTTTATTTATCTTTGATTCATATGTATGAACTTTTTATATAGGTTTGAGGTTGTTGTACACAATTCTAAATCAATAATGATTGAGAATTGTGTTCAACCTAGTCGGTTGATTATTCATGCTAATAGACCATACTTATGGACTATACGCATGAATATATCATGCTTATGAACCAGTCGCACGACTGAACCATGAGACTGGATCAGTCGTATGATTGAGATATGAGATTGACTTAGTCGAACGATTGAACCTTCGGTCGTGCGTATGACTCATTCGCATGAGTCAGTTGCACGACTAAACCATGCAAATGGTTCAGTCGTACGAATGGCAGCTGCAAACCTATAAATATCACTTAATTCATGAAAAAACAGAACACTTTGAGAGATACTTCGAATATACATAAACCCTAGCCGTCCAGAGGTCCTAAATAGCCAATCCAACTTCATATTTCGATCTTGATCGATTCCTACTCATTCTTAATGTTTAGTTCATTGTTATTCGATCGGGTTATCGTTCTTACTAATTGGATCGCCAATCAAATAGGATTCTGCACTATTTGATCTGGTTTCACGCAGAATCCGTTAGTACTCCGTACGTACACGGTCCTAACAAGTGGTATCAGAGCGTTTTGGCTTGTGATTTTGCGTTGGATTCGATTAGTTTTGGTGTTAAAAACCTACGTTTTAAATCAAAAGAGTCACCACTTTGCTTCAAAAGGCGTTTTCAACGTTTGCATGCATTAAAGTCTCAGTTTTTCATTATACGAAAGATTAGGGTTCCTGGGAAACTTGTATTTTGTGTCAAAGTGTCAAAATATTCGATTTTACAAACACAACAGCCTTCAGTCGCACGATTGGTCCATTCGTATGATTGAACTCAATCGTATACTCCATCCGCACGATTGAACTTAGTCGCATCCCTCATTCGTACGACTGAACAACTACAATCGTTTGATTCCAATTGTCTTGTTCATACGCACGACTGAATTTAGTCACATGATTGAATTCATTCGCATCTTTCATTCGCACGAGTGATCCATACTCATAGCCCATTCGCATGAGTGAAACTGTCCTGTTCTAAAAATACCAAGGTTAAAGCAATGGAAGACCAATTTGCTGCATTTACTGCCGGAAAGGACTCCCGCATCCAGAACCTTCTAATTCTGGAGAATGAGATTGGAAATCATAATAAACCGCCAAAGCTATTAATGTTAGATGACTATCCATAGTGGAAACAACAGTTTGAAATCTATTTAAATGGAGTTGACCCAAATCTTTGGACACATTGAGACTGGTTATACGGTACTAGTCAGTGCTAATGGAGTCAAGTTGACTTTGGGGGAATGAGTGAAGCTCAGAAGATTCTGTTCAATGCTGAAAAGAAAGTATTTGCCTTGTTACTTAGTCATACCTAAGGACATTTGTTATTAGTTCTATGAGAACAAGCGGGCTAAAAAGTTATGGGAGGCATTGGAGAATTGAGATGATGGAAACCTAACTCTTAAAGCACTGAAGGCTAAAGATCTCAAAATGGAATTTGATAATTTCTCTTCGATATGAGATCTTGGATGATATTATTGATAGATTCTATCATCTAATGAGTGAGTTGCACACTCATGGTGTGACAACATCTATGGAAGATAAAGTTTCAAGCTTTGCCTGATGGTTTGCCTGATAAATGGGATTCATTTGTGTCTAATCTGAGACAAAACGACATTCTTGCGACGTTAGAAATAAATGATTTCATCTTGAAGTTAAGGGAGGAAGAACTACGAATGAAATACAAGTCGAAAAAAGGATCCTATGTTCAGAATCCTTCACTTTACAACTCAGTTTTGACTCTAGCTGTTTCAGGAGCACCATTACAAACAACATTCATGTCTAGTTCCTTTGCTCCTTCCTAAACCACCACATAAGGAATCGAAACGTCAGGGTCTGGAACCCAATACATAGCTCATGACGCAAATACTACAAAGTTGAAGACTGAGAATCTCGGTAATGTCACAATGGAAGTTGCTAAGGAGCACATGAATCTTCTAGCGACTGTTGTGCAATCTTATGATGGTTAGTTGCCGGTAAGATTGGAAATTATCATCTTGTAGATGAGGATTACGAGCAAGTTGGTGAAAATGAGCTAGAAAGAATGGACATAATGTGGGGCTTGGCTAGTGTAGTCAGAAGAGCAAAGAAGTTTGTCAAAAAGATGCGGCAAAATGTAGTTGCCACTAAAGATACGACTTTTGGTTTTGAAACAACCAAAGTTACATGTTTCAACTGTGGTGAAAAAGGGCACTTTGAACGTGAATCTGTAAAGCCCAAGAAAACTGGAAATGGAAACTCATTTCCTATATTCAATCGTTAAGACAAAGACATGATTGGAACTACTTCTTCAAGTAAAGAGACAAAGGCTCTGACTGCTCAAGGTGATGAAGGGCAAGATTGGTCCTTCCGCTTTGTTTCTCTAGGTGAATCAAATATTGCCTTTGTCGATGCACTGGATGATGGATCTGCTAGTGAAGATGAGATCATAACTGAGCAAGCGATGTTGAATACCAAAGAAACTGTGAATGTTGTAAATCACTTGGTTGAGGAAGAGCTCAGGGCAACAAACTCAGAATCTCCAGTCAATGAAGAGTCTGATATAGCTTTGATGGCTGATTCGTCTGATTCCTCACAGGTAAGTTCCGAAGATCAATTATTTGAAAAACATGCTTGTAATGAATGTGATAAAATTAGGGAAAGCATTGATCTAAAATTTGCAAGGTTATAGAACACAATGATAATTTAGTAAACGATTTACAACTCCGCACTGAGGCTAATCGTATTTTAAAACAAAATGAGTGCAGTTTCACAGAAAAAATAGAACTTTTGGGAAAACAACTAAGGGAAACTGAGGTTGTTGCATTAAATCAAGCAAATGACATAAAGTTTCATTTAAATGCTTTGGAAGAAACGAAAAAGAAAAATGCAGTTTTAGAAGTTGAAGTTGAATCTTTAAAACAAAAACTACATAGTTTGGCTAGTTCTTCTCACATAGTTCAAAACTTTGTGAAAGAACGAAATAATAGGGAAGGTCTGGGTTATAAAGTAGTTCCGCCACCACATGCAGTCCTTTTCAACACTAAATGTAGCCCAATCAATAATAATGTTAGGACCATTTACGTACAGAGTAATAACTGATTCTACGTGTATACCAACTCAAATAGTGTGGAATCCTTTCTAAGACCTGTATTTCATCCTCAGTTCCTCCTCCTTTAGTTTCAGGATGAAGTCGTTTATGTCTAATTTTGCTAGAAAATTGTTTTGTCTCAAATTAGACACAAACGAGTCCCACTTCTCTGGTAGACAATCGACAAAGCTTGATACCTTATCTTCCATTGATGTAGTAACTCCATGAGTGTGCAGCTCACTCATTAAATGGTAGAATCGGTCTATGACATCATCCAAGCTCTCCTTACCCATCGATGAGAAGTTATCAAACTCTTTCTTCAAAGCCTTAGCCTTTAGAGCTTTTAACGATGCATTCCCATCATATCGTTTTTCCAGAGCCTCCCATAATTTCTTTGCCTATTTGGTGGAATATATCTTTAGGTATCAACTAAGTCAACAGAGCATACACCTTTTTCTCAGCATTATACTTCACCTTCTGGCTATCAGTCATGCCGCCTAGAGTAAGTTTGACCCCATGAGCACCCACCAGCATACTATAACCAGTCTCGATTGATTCCCACAGATTGAGATCAACACCATTTAGATAAATTTCGAACCTTTGCTTCCATTGTGGGTAATCGTCTCACGTGATAAGCTTAGGTGGCTTATTGTGGTTCCCAATCTCATTTTCCAGAAGTAACAGGTTCTGGATATGCAAGTCCCTACTTGTAGTAAACGCTGAGTACTGATATTCCATTTCTTTATACATTGAGAGTTAGAACAAAACTGTTTCATTGGTGCGAATGGAGAGATGTGATTGAGGTCAATTGTGTGGATGGACTAATGCGGATGAATAAATCGTGCGATTGAACCAATGCGGATGAGTCAATCATGCGATTGAGCAAGTGCGGATGGACAATGCGATTGGGGTGTTCAGTCGTACGAATGGATGGGCGACTAAGTTCAATCGTGCGTATGGGAGGTGCGATTGAGTTCAGTCATGCGATTGAGCCACTCGTGCGACTGAGGTTGCTGGATTTGAAAATTCAAGGGTTTTTGGTACTTTGATAGAAAAATACGATTTTTCACGAACCCTAATCTGCCGTAAGCCGAAAAAACGTGAACTCTTGTATATGGAGACGTCAAAAACACTGTTTTATTAAAAAAGATGGTGTTTTTGGATGAAAAAACATGATTTTTACACCAAAACGATCGAATCACACGCAAAATCAAGAGCCAAAGCTCTGATACCACTTGTTAGGACCGTTACGTACGGAGTACTAACCGAGTCTACGCGTATACCAATTCAAATAGTGCGGAATCCTATTTGATTGGTGATCCAACCAGGGAGAACATAGTTAAGATCAATCTAACAATTAATGAAACGTTATGAATGATTAAAACACGATTAACTGTGATCTATGAACTTGGAATAGGTCTTCTTGAGTCTCTGGACGGCTAGGGTACGATTATGTGCGTAGGTATTCGAATTTTTACATTTTTCCACGAATTAGGTGGTATTTATAGGTTAGGGTTTTCCATTCATATGACTGAACTATTAGCATGGTTCAGTCGTGCGACTGAAGCATCCGATTGATCCATCCGCACGACTGAAGGTCCAGTCGTGCAACTGAGTCAATCTTATGTCTCAATCGTGCGACTGATCCAGTCTCCTGGTTCAGTCGTGTGACCGGTCCATTCGCATGAGAACTTCACACGATTAAGTTTGAACATGTTTCTCAATCATTATTGACTAAGAATTATGTACAATAACCTCAAACCTATATAGTTAGTTCAATATACTTTATTACACAATAAACCATGAAATATTAAACATTATATGCATTAACCACACATTGCGTTATATTCATACCCATTCAATTACATATATGTAAGACATGAAAGACATTTTACATTAAGCTCCTAAACTAGGTACATATGTATCAACAAATAACCTAGTAAAGGATCATGTGGTGTCCACTCCTTTGGTTAGTGATCCCGATTCTATGGGCAAATCTATGAAAAATATCACTAAAGAGAAGAAATCTACTTTGAAATCAATAGAGAAGATGCCTATTGAAAATTTGGAGGATCAAATTGAAAAGGTTAATTTAAGGTCAGGTTCACACACGTCTACTTTTGAACCCAAAATAACTAATCCAATTAACCAAAAACGTGTTATTCATCAAAGTACAAATAAACTAAAAGTTAAAGATGTTCAAAATGTTAAAACAATTAATTTTGTTAAAGAAGCTGAAACATCTAAAGAGAAGTGACAAAACCTAACCAGACACACCCTTACCAAACTCAACACCACATAAAAATTTCATCAATCTGTAGAAGGGAGATCATGTGACAGTTGCGGAAAACGAGGACATATCTCTCCTAATTGTCCTTATTATTAGACGCCCAAAAAGAAAATTGAACTTTATGATGAAAAACCAAGTTTTTCTAAAATGAGATCTAATACTCCACCTAAGAGTATTAGTAAACCTAAAGTTCAAACAATAAGCCAGTCATCTTTTATCACAAACAGACCTTACACAAAACTAGCTTATGGAAGATAAAATCAAGTAATATGTCTGATAGTGAGGAAAAAAAGAAGAAAGAAATGCCCATATCCTTTAAAGGACAGTAGGTTGAATTCATGATGTGTGGTTCCTCTTGGTCACCCAAGCTAGTTAAGGCTTGGGTCCCAAACCTGAACTAATCAATTCCTTTGAATGTGTAGGGTGTCCATTACAACGCTATCACAAATACCTGGATTATTGATAGTGGGGCGTCCAAGCACATGACTGGGATTTTGTCTATCCTTTTTAACGTTAAACAAATTAAAGGGGGACATGTATCATTTGCCGGGAATAAAGGAGGTTACATCACCGCTCAAGGCGAAGTGGGAATTAGTTGCAGTATTTATTTACTTAAAAAAATGAGGGGGAGGGCAGATTAGCTGAAAGAAATGAAATCACATCTGTGATTTTGATTCAAAGTTTACGGAAAATGACAGTACACAGGGAACAAATTGGTTGGGACTTCGCAAGGATTTAAATGCTCAACATGCTAAATTCAAATTACAAGTCTCAAAAGTCTAAGCACAACAAAAGAAAAATGATAGTAAAACTAGTCTGCTACTGAGGTAACATAGAGCAAGTAGACCTAGAGGTTGCTAGTTCATTATATGATGTGTTGGTAGATTCAACATAATAGATGAGTAAACTTCAGTGGTGAATTAAATTCAAACTAATTTGTTCAACTTGCTATGGGTTCTCATCTTATCTGCAGGATCGGTTAAGGGGTCACTTAACACTTAGTTTTCCTCTCAAACTCACTTTGAACAACACTCGGATGAAGGTAGAGTCAATAAGAGTTGATCACAATATAGTAAGTAATACAGAACACAAAAAGTAATTTTCAAGGTACTTGCATATATTGCTTCTCAACTCAAATATTACAAGACTCTTACAAGCTTATCTTTTCAAGTTACAATGAGAAACTATATATAATACTACCTACAGCCGAATATACTTTGATACCAGCTGGAATCCTATAACTAAAGCCTATACTACAAGACTATAGTTTAAGGTATCTCGGATAAAGTCTTATCTGAGATTTGGGAGTCAGGACATGTCCCTGACTTACCTTTTGTCACCAACTAAGTTGGTAACATGTGCTATCATAAAAAGGTAAACAATGGAATAAAGTATGGTCAACTGCATGGCTCTTTGAGAAAACACCATGCAGTATTACAGGTCTGCAGTGGAGTGTCAGAGACCATACTTATGTCCACTGGTTCATAGCAGTGTCTTCCGAAGGTTAAATGGCTTGGAAGAACAAGTACTTCCGAAGCCACTTATACTTCGAAAGAGGCTTCTTCTTCTAAGGCTTGGGAACTTCTTTTTCCTTCATTCTTCGGAAGTAGTCTTCTGATTGTTCTTCAAAGACTTAACCTTCGGAAGCAAGCTCTTGACTTCGGAAGTAGTGTTCTGTCTTCGGAAGCTGATCTTTCACTTTATCTTTGGAAGAACTTTACAACCATCGGAAGTTCCATGCTAAGCCTCGAAAGCCTTTGCATGTAGCCCCAAAAATATCCAAGTGATGTGGTTTTGGTTGCACCAGCCTTCTTCTTGATCTAACAAACTCCCCCTAGGATGATGCTACCAAAACCTCACTTGTTTCTGCTTCTCAAAACTTTCAGCACCAAGGAGAGTAGATATTTATCCGTTTCCTTGTTCTTCCCTGATGTGGTGCTAACAAGTTTGTACAAATCCTTGGTAGATAGGAAGTCCAGTCTGTCACCTTAAATGATATGTACCCTCTGTTGTTGCCCTCTGAAAAGAGTTAGTTCGATGGATGAAGACTGTAGAAAGGCAGTGCCTTTGGTAGGAGGTCTTTCCTTGTCTTCCTGTCTTCTCAATCTCAACTCTTCTTCAATCTTGGCCTTTGCAGTTAGCTCGACTAGATGAAGACTGCTGAGATTATTTCTGATGAGTGCAGCAACTTCAGAGTTGGAGGGGTTGGAGAATGGCTTCTCTGCGAACTCAGCAATATCAAATCTGCGGGAGTGTAATAGAGAGGTTGCATTAAGTCTGTTGACTTCGCCATTCTCCCTCTCAACAACAAAGTTGTGAGAAGTTTCGTCGAACCTCCACCGGATTATTCCTTTTCTAGGCATAAGAGACTGACTGGGAATCTTGTCCTCTTTGTTAGTATCCAGCAGAGTCACCAGTTCCTTCTAAGTTTCTTCTCTTTATCATTCAATGAATCTTAGTTGAGACCCAGAAGTCTAGCTGCCTAGTCCAATGTTCCTCTAGGTAAATCAAAGAATTGATCTCTTGTGAGGGAACAAGAAGATCCATCAACATAGGTGGTATTGACAGAATCTTCATCACATGAGACTTTGCTCAAAGTTGTGCAGTTGATGAGCTTAGTCTTGATTACCTTGAACTCCTCAAGAGAGAGATGTTGAGAAGGCTGAGGGGATGGTTGTTGGGTAGGTTGTGGTTTAGGGGTTTGGGAAGTTTTTTTGGTTGAAGGTTGGGAAGTTTAGGTGGTTGAGGTGATGAGACGGGTGAGGGTAAGGATGTGGGTTTAGGGGTGAAGGGCTCAGTCTTGATGGTGAAGGGTAAGGGTGTGGGTTCAGGTTGTGGTTGAGTAGTTATCGTGAAGGTCATCCCCTTTACCCTTCTATACATCTCTTTTCTTTTTCCAAGCGGATGTCAACCTTGATTTCGCTGACAATCCGTTGGAGTGTCCTCTCTAACATGGGACCCACTTGCCTTCCAGAGAAGCCATTAGCCCGGAGATAGTCCTTCATCCATGCCTTATCACTACGCTTTCCGGTTGCAGTGGTCTTTGCTTCTTCCTCCTCCTTCTTCCTTTCCTTTAGCTTTTATCTTGCAACCTTTCTTCTCTCTTCTCCATTTGATCCTGCTATTTGTTGTAGAGCCAAAGGATTGTTTCATTTTCGTGTGGAAAGAGTTCTTAAAGATTGAAGCCTCTTAAGATTAGGAACTATATCCTTTCTCTCCTCTGCTACAAGTCAGCCTCCTTCTGTTCTTCTTCTTTCTCTTTCTCTAAGGCCAACCTGGCTACTTCTGTTGTTTCTCAAGTTGCAATCTGGTTGCCTTTTCCAGTTCCACCAACTCCTCTAGTGGTAGCAGGAGTGTTCTTCATTGGCAGCTCCTAATTGGATGAGCTGATCAATTATCTCTTCTCTTTTTATTTTTGACAGCCTCCTGATTGGCTGCAGCTACTTTTGTACTAGCAGCTAGCAACTTCTCAGTTGAAAGTCTTCCCTTCTTCTTTAATTTCTAAATCTTTTCCTCTTCCTAAAGATCTTTCACAGTCATCTTTCTTTTCCCTTTGTCATTTTTAGAAGAGCCTGACTATGGTGGTTCTTGGAGAGTGGATACTGATTGTGAGAGAGGCAGAGAGGGTGTTTGGGATAGAGGTAGATTTAGAAGGTCCTCACTATTCACCTAGATGCTATTTCTAGGATAGCATCTATGATGATCAGTTCCTCGAACATCTTGAACAATCCTTCCGCAGCTTCCAGTTCAGCTTTGAAAGACTCGGCTTGTTCTTCCGAGGCTTTAACTTCAGCTTTGGAAGTTTGAGGAAATACAGATTCTGTCCTGGCTGGTTTAGTTGCTGGGCCATCAGTCCCCATTTCTCCTTCGAAATGAATCTTAGGTTCCATGTGGACCTTAGGTTGACCAACTTCTTCCACAGTGGTAGAAGGTGCAGTTAGCCTCTAAAGCTCTTTAGCTCCAAAGTAAATCATTGCAGCATCTGGGCTGATCAGTAGAGGATCTTAACAGAAACTTGGTGAAGAGTCTGTAGAGATCTCTGAGCATCTTTGGGTTGATTTGAAATACAACTTGAGATGGCTTAGACAAAATGATGACAGGAGTAGAAGATGTTGAGGTTGAAGTATGAGTCTGTGGCTCCTCAAGTGTTTGTCTCTAAACATTCTCTCCCTTTTTGGTAGCATCATCTTGAGAGCTAGATGAGCTAGAGGAAGAAGTCAATAAGACCTGAACATGTACATGCCTAACAAATCTCTCGGTCTGTTTCTCAGCTAGTTGAGCCTTGAGATTGTCAATCTCAAGTTGCTGAGTAGCGAACCTTTCTTCTAAAGTCCTAACCAAGGATTCAAGGTTTGAGACTTTAGACAGAAGGTCTTTTATGAGGAGTTCCATGCTTCCCTCATCTTCTTTTGAAGAATCATGGGGAGATGAGGTAACATACCTAGTATGTTCAGCCTCACCACTAGATGTGGTTTCTTGGCACCCTGGTTTCCCTTGCTGAATGATGTCTCTTTCAGAGTCATCAAATGACATGGTTGCCACAGATTCATTCTCAAATATGTTACCACTGTCCATAGGGTCCATTGAGGCACCTTCTGTAGTGGCAACTGAATCTGCATGAGTCCCCTCCACATCAGTGGGACTCACCTCAGCTATGGGTTGCTGATGGGGGCTAGAGATAAGGGATCTCGCTAGGCTCTGTTGATCTTGGAGAGGGTGTTGTAGATCACTTCATTGCCATGGAGAGATGTTATCTCTTCATCAGTTTTAAAAAGAAGGTCAGTGAAAGATAGGGATGGTAAGCCTACTGACCCGGGACCTTGGTCAATGTCTACAGGCATTGAGCCTTTGGTGGACCTATCCCTTGTTGGCTGCTCAGAAGAGTGTAGATACTCATCCTGAGGGCTGTTGGTTTGGGTGTCGGGCTCATGGGTTTGAGACTGAGGAGACACAAAACCCAAATAGAGGTTGAATGAGAAGGATGGTAAGACCTCAGACTGAGCGGGAGCCTATTTTTCGACTCTAGTCTTTTTGGATTGAACAGGAGGTGCTTGCTCAATCAGAGTAGATTCAACAAGGGTTCGTTTAGCGCGTCTCTGGTATGTGATGGTGATGGGTAGAGAAGGCAGTGTTGGCATTGTGGAGGTGGTTGCTGGTGTGGGTTCATCACCTGTGGGGTGAACAAGGATGTCACCAGGAGCTATGCGCTCAATCATACCTGGAAGTAGAGAAGTGTACCTTCCAGTGAAGTTGGTGGACACCTTCTTCAAAGTCTTGAAGATGGTAGGCTTCATGTGAGGAACAGACAGAGTAGCTGCACAGACAAGCATACTCTATTCCAACTCACAGTTGATAATGTGTTGAATGAATCGGAGATACATGAAGAATGTATCCCTTTGAAGATTCCTAATGAGATTGGTGAACACAAATCTTGAGTAATTAAAGCGAAGGCCTCGCACCAGTCCATGAACTAAGCATCCTAGTTCATAAGGGATTTGATCCCATCCCCCAGATTTGTTGGACAGACAGTGGAGAACAACATGCAGGAGGAACTTCTAGGTGTAGGAGAAGTTGTACTTATAGACTGTCGACCTGCTCACATCTCCACCATATCCATGAGGATATAAGTTCTGTCCAAATCTTCTTTGGGGAATTTAGTAGGAGCTCCTTCATCATGAAACTCGAGATGCTCCCTGATAAGTTGTTCAGTAATGACCAACTCTTGTCCATAAATGCTGGACCTTAGTACACGAATCCTGTTTAGGGTTTTGACTTGACCATTTTCCCAAAATTCGGCCATTTGATTGGAGTAAACAGTGGGGTTAACGGTAAGGGCTGTGTAGTAAGATGATTGGGTGAGAAAGGAGATGATTTCAGAGAAGTCAACATCTCTTGAAGAATCAAGAAATACGACTTGGTTGTGCTGAGGGTTGTGTGCCATTGGAGAAAGGTGAATGAGGATGAATTTGAGCTTGGGTAAAGTTGGAGTAGAGAAAATTTCTAGGGCAGTAAAAATTTCAAGTAAGAGCATGGAATTGAGTACTCAGGATTATTTAAAAGAGGGTGGGAAGGCGGTAATGGGGGTTAGGATAAGATGATATGATGTTTTAGTGGGAGAAATGACAGTGACGGTAGGTTAAAATCAGTTAAATAATCTGACATCATTAACAAAATTTTTGCTTTTTACATTGTGGGGCCCAAGAGATTTCCGTTACATAGGAAATTCTCTCTTCCGAGTATAGAACATTTCCGAAGGTAATTTGTCTTCCGAAGGCAATTCTTACTTCCGAAGTAAAGACTTTGCTTCTGAAGGTCTAGATTGCTTTCCGAATGGAGAGTGTGTATAATCCTCAGAAGTAGATCTGATATGAGATCAATCGCTTCTTCCAAAACCAAAAACTCTTCCGAGAAGAAAATTATCCTTTGAGAAATTTTTCTTTGGAAGATATGAAAATAGCTTCCGAGGGTTAATTTCTCTTCGGAAGAAATTTATACATAGAAAATTTTAGAGAGACCAGGGCTTAAATTGTATTGACATAAAACATTACATGTTAAAAGGTTTTCAAAAGAGGTAATCTAATCAATGTTTATCATCCCAATAGCTGTTATCAGATACTTAAATCTTTGTTCATCAAAAGCTTTGGTGAACAAATCAGCATATTGTTCATTTGAGTCAACTTTGATTAGTTTAATTAGATTTTTCTCATGAATATCTCTAATGAAATAGTACCTGATATCGGTATGTTTTGTCTTGGAGTGCTTCACTGGATTTTCAGTAATGGAGATAGCACTGTTGTTGTCAATATGGATAGGAGTACTCATAAAGTTGAATCCATAGTCTAACATCTGATTCTGAATCCATAGCAGTTGAGCACAACAGCTAGTAGCAGCAATGTATTCAGCTTCAGTAGTTGATGTAGAGACACAAGATTGCTTCTTGCATTGCCATGAGATGATCCTTCCACCAAGAAATTGACATCCTCCTGCTGTGGATTTCTTGTCAATGTTGCAGCCACCATAGTCACTGTCAGAGTATCCATAAAGATTGAAATCTTTGTTTCTAGGATACCAGAGACCTAGTTTGGGTGCTCCTTTGAGGTATCTGAGCATTCTCTTAACAGCAGCTAGATGAGACACATTTGAAGCAACCTGATATCTTGCACAGATGCAGGTAGCGAACATGATATCAGGTCTACTAGTTGTAAGATACATCAGAGAACCAATAATTGCCCTATACTGATGTTGATCAGTATCCTCCCCCTCAAGGTCAGGACAAAGATTGTGGTTTCTGGGTATGGGTGTCTTGGCAGGCTTACAATCTTTCATCTCAAATCTTTCTAAGATGTCAGAAACATACTTAGATTGATTAATGAAAAACCCTTCTTTCATTTGCTTCACCTGAATTCCAAGGAAAAAGTCCATTTTCCCATGGAACCCATCTCAAACTTTTTCTTCATAATGCTTTCAAAGTCCTTATACATTTGGTCATTTGAAGAACCAAATATGATGTCATCGACATAGACTTGAACAAGCAAAATGTCCTTTCCAGACTTTCTGATGAAGAGAGTCTTGTCAATGGTACCTCTAGTGTAGCCATTCTTTAGAAAAAACTGAGACAAAGTCTCATACCACAGCCTAGTCGCTTGGTGCAGCCCATATAGAGCTTTATCCAATTTGCACACATAGTTGGGGTGCTGTGAGTCTTCAAATCCTAGAGGTTGGCACACATAGACTTCCCTATCTATATCCCCATATAGAAAGGCACACTTGACATCAAGCTGGTAAACAGTGAAGTCCTTGGATGCAGCATAAGCAAGGAAGATCCTAACTGCCTCAAGTCTTGCAACAGGTGCAAAGACATCAATATAATTGATTCCTTCCTCTTGGGTGTATCCTTGAACTACAAGTGTTGCTTTGTTCTTTATGATCAAGCCTCTATCATCTCTCTTGTTTCTGAAAACCCATTTAGTGCCTATAGGTACTTGACCAGATGGTACAGGACATAGGTTCCATACCTTCTGTCTCTTGAATTGAAGTAGCTCCTCTTGCATCGATTCAAGCCAGCTACTATCTTTCAAGGCATCTTCCACCTTCTTGGGTTCCATCTAGGATAAAAAGCATGAGTACAAGTAGACATTCCCATGGTGAGTCTGCCCTGTTGTTCTCACACCTTCAAAGACATCCCCTATAATGTTCTCAGTTGGATGAGTGTTATGAATCCTAAGACGAGGAATCACTTCCAGCTGCAGAGATAGATCCAGATTGGACATGTTTTGCTCAGGAGCTGGTACACTCTGTCCAGCTGTTGTTTCAAAGTCATTTTATGAGGACTGATTGAATGAATGAGAAACATCATCAATGGTGGATGTGAGGTAGTATTAACAGTTGCCTGTTCCTTCAAAATACTACTTCTTTCTGCCTGGTGTTGTGGTGGATCACCTGATGAGTTTTGAGGCTCAGCAATTGATTCACTTGTTGAAGCTTCACTATTCCTTGATATGGTTAAGCTGTTAGATATGTGAATGGTGGAGACTTCATTTATTGTAGCTCTTGGAGAATTTGGAAGAGGTCTGGGTAGCTCAAACAGTTGATTATCAACAGCAGTATCAGTATTATTTTGAGCACCTGTTCCAGCTAAAACATTCTCACAAGATGGTTTAGAATAGTGTGGAAACAATTCTAAATCAAAGATATGATTAGGGCCATTCCCCAAAACACAAGGAGTATGCTCATTAACAACTATATTGGATGACTCCTCAAATCATTGATTCTTAACATTGTATACTCTATAAGCTTTGGAGCTAGAAGAGTATCCAACAATGATAGCATCATCTGACTTTTTAGCAATTTTGCTAAATTGTCTTTCGTGTAAGTATGGTACACCTACTGCAAAGGACCTTAGAAAGCCAATGAATGGTGGCCTCTTGTTCCATAGCTCATAAGGTGTGTTTTTCCATGTGGCGTAACTACAAGAACTCTGTTCTGCACATAGCATGCAGTGCTGACTGCCTCTGCCCAAAATGTAAGAGGTAGTTTTGAATCAGCTAACATAGTTCGAGCAGCCTAAATAAGTGTCCTGTTTCTCCTCTTAGCAACACCGTTTTGTTGAGGAGTTCTGGGAGCATTGTATTGTCTAGCAATCCCTTTTAAGTTACAGAATGAGTCAAGAATGAAGTTCTTAAACTCAGTCCCTTGATCCCTTCTAATAATTTTAACCTTGTGATCACTTTGATTTTCTATTTTAAGAATAAAAGATTTTAATATTTTAGCAGTTTCATCTTTAGTTCTTAAAAAGAATACCCATGTGAATCTTGTAAAATCATCAACTATCACAAGGCAGTATGATTTCCTTCCAATGCTCATTATACTTATGGGACCAAACAAATCCATGTGCAATAAGTGTAATGGAGTAGTGATTGAGTTAACACATTTGGATTTATGAGAGGTCCTGTGTTGCTTCCCTTTCAGGCATGCACCACAGTTATCTTTGCAGAAAAACTCCTCTTTAGGCAAACCATGTACCAAGTTATGTTTAGTCAATTTATTCATTGTCTTAAAATTTACATGACACATACGTTTATGCCATAGTGTTGACTCATCACTATCAGCTTTGGAAAGAAAGCATGATACTTCACCCATTGGGGAAGCATCGTTCATATCTAGCTTGTACATATCCCCTTTCTTGGGAGATCTAAGAAGCACCAATTCCGGAGGAATGGTCATCCCTGGTTTAAGGATAATGCACTCATGTTCTGTGAAAAGCATCTTATTGGACCAAAAGAACCAATGAGCCAAGATCAGAAAATCTCTAAGTCCCACATGATATCACAACAACTGCTGAAGGCTTCATCAGCAGTTCGACAAGTGCTGAAAACTCCAATAGCTGAAGATCAAGTGCTGAAGACTTCAACAGTTGAAGACTAAAGTGCTGAAGTTCAACAGCTGAAGAACACAAGTGCTAAAGCTAAAGACCAAAGTACTGAAGTACAACAGCTGAAGAGTTTACAAGTACTGAAGATCAACAACTGGTGTACAAAGTCTGAAGACAAAGACTGAAGACATCAGCTGATGATATCTACTGAAGTCATCAGCTGATGAAACGTCTGAAGTTCAAGTCTGAAGATCAAGTACTGAAGTTTCAGTAGTTTGTCACAACAGCTGAAGAGTACTTCTTCAGTAGTTGTGATATCAATAGTTTTATGTTTTTACTTTCAGTAGTTTTGTAAAACGACTGAAGAGCTTGTTCTTCAGTCGTTGTAGTTCAGTAGTTTTATGTTTTTTAGTAGTTATAATAACTGATAACACTTAGTATTTTTGTAAGGAGATGTCAGCTGGTTTGACATCTTCAGTAGTTGTGTTTCAGTTGGAATAATTCTGTTAGATGTCACTATCAAGTGACATCAGCAGACGTCACACTCTTATATAAGAGGTGTCGACCTAATTGTAATTGTGACATTCCGTTACCACGAAAGAGAATATTGAATGAAATATATTGCAGAATTCTCTCTTTCTATAACCGTCTTTGTCTTCATTGAATATCGTTTCGTTCTTGTGAATTGGCTAATTCATTGTTAGAATTCCGCTGCTATACTCTCTAATCAATCAAACATAGATCACTGATCCTAACAAGTGGTATCAGAGCAGGTTAATCATTGATCGATCTAACAATTGATCATTGAAACTGCTAATTGTTATATGTTTTGATTGAATTAGCATATTCGCAAGAACTGGTTATAGATTATTGAATTTCTATCGCTTTCGTTCATTTATTTTGAGATCTCTCCTGGTTCAATGGTTGTTGTTTGTTCTAAATCTGTTTTAGCTTAATCGAATTTGATTGAATCTGAGATGACTACTCCTTCTAATGATCCTCACAATACCGGTTCCTCAACCAAGCCTCCGATGCTGGTTAGGACCGAGTATAACATATGGCAGAAGAAGAATGCTTCATCACTGTCTGTTAACAGTTCAGGTTGTTGGACATCTGTGGTACATGGACCACATAAGCCTATGGTGAACAATCCGGAAACCAATCAAATGGTTCCGAAGAAGAAGGAACAATACTCTGATGAAGATCGGAAACTGTTTGAGATTGATGCTAAAGCCCATGGAATTCTGGCCATGGCACTGCCTAATGAAATCTATTCTGGCTTATGCATCATGAAACTGCTCATGATCTCTGGAATGCCCTGAAGGAACAATTCGGTGGCACAAATGAGGTCTTAGCAAACAATAGAGAAATCCTTGCCCAACAATATGAGACATTCTCTCATAGAAAGGGTGAGACACTGACTCAACAGTTTGAGCGTTTTTCCTGCTTGATATCTGAGCTGAAAATGGTGAAACAGGAATACACCAATAGCCAGATGAACAACAGGTTCCTCAGATCACTGCCTGAGAGATGGGACACATACACTATTGTCCTACGCTCCAGTGCAAATCTGGATGGCCTATCTCTCACCCAACTTCATGGGAAACTGCTTACATTCGAAAGAGAGATAGAGCAGAAGATGAAACTGTCCTCATCAGGAAAGCTCACTGATGACTTTGTACCAGGAAATACTGCCTTGGTTGGTCATGAGTCAGAATATGCTGCATCTGAAAGCAATTATGATGAGCATATTGATTTCTCTTCAAATAGTTCTGATCATGCATTTGTTGGTATTGAGAGTCATTCTGGCAGTAATAGTGACAATTTGTGCTTCATTATGGATGATCTGAAAGGAATTGCTGATGATGATCTAGAAGAGATGGATATTCTGAGCCAAATGGCATTGATTAATATCAGATCTCAAAAGTTCTATAAGAGAACTGGCAGGAAATTTCTTGGACTCTCTGGCAAAACCAAAGTTGGTTTTGACAAGAGTAAGTTGAGGTGTCACAAATGCCAAAGGCTGGGACACTTTGCAAGAGAGTGTAGATCAACTGGATCTAACTCTTCTGCACCCTTTGTGACTTTTCCTAGTACTAGTCCACAAAACAGAGGGCAACATCCTGCTGGTTCTGGTCATCATTCACATCCTAGATCTCCTGCATACTTTGTTCCCCAGGGTCAATGTCATATCCTTATCCCTACTATTATATGCCTCAACCAAATCCTGTTCAAGCTCTAATTGCACAACAACCACAAGCATTTCTGAACCACAACCTTCCCAATCTCATCAACAAACTCAACCTCAACAACACAGCTTCTTCACCCCAGGAGTTGTTGACTGGAGCAGTCTACCAGATGACATGTCTGGTCATGAACAACTGTTCTCAGGTGCTGGTCAACATGGTGGTGAAAGTCCCTTTGGAAATCTAGCTCTTATGGCTTTGGATTCTGCTGATACTTCATCCACTAATGCCTCTACACCAAAGGTATCACAGGTATCCTCTGAGGCAAAAGCCAAATTATGTTCTGAAACATGCATAGCAGCATTTGCATCTATTAGAGAAGAAAATGTAGCTTTAATCAACAAGAACATTGAGCTAGAACAAATAATTTCCAAAAGCAAAGCTGAATTTGAGTCTGTGCTTAATGATAAGAATGATGAGATTTACAACTTAAATGCCAAATAACTGATGATAAGGCTAGGGAAGAGATACTTCTAGAGAAGTATAAAGATCTCAAAGAAACCCTTGCAGTTACCCAGGTAGAGTGTGATAGATGGGTACAATCATGCAAAGGTTTTGAAATGCTTCTTAGTAAGCAATCTGCTTCCAATGTGAAGTTTGGCATTGGTTACAATCACACTGCTCCACCTACAGATTTTACTCCAGAGCAGAGGTAGAATCGGATGGTGAGAGTATAACCAATCCATCTCATCATGTGATCTACTTTCTGATACAGCACAATCAGAAGTAGAAGTCAGCATCAAGCCCTCTCAGAACCTATCAGCTGATGTTGATGGTTCCAATGCTGACACTCACATGATCAATGAGTTGATCAACTCAGGAGTTAATTCTGAAAGTCCTGAAAGGACTAGAGAGCAGGATTTAACACCTGAAGTTCAAACTCCAACTACTGCCAGTACTGAAAAGAGAGAAAACTGTCAGTAGAAAGAATTTGAAGACTACTAAAGAGGAAGTCAAGAAAGCAAACAATGCTTCCAACGCACTGAAGAGCAAGTCTTCAGTTGCTTCATCCTCTTTAGTTGATGATCAACCTAAGATGAAGAAGAAACCATGTGAAGTATGTGGTTTGTTCAATCATCTTACAGATGATTGCTGGTACAAAAGAGGTTCCAAACTCAAACATAAAAAGGAAATTAAAGAGAAAATGGTTAAAATGAAAATGAGTTTGAGACCACATTTGTATCAGCAACATCAAATCCTGTACCCTTAAGTCCTCAAAGAAATCAAAAAGGAAGGGGTTAAACAGGTGACAGCTGAGAGTGCTCAGAAGAAGAAGGTGTAACATAGGAACTTATCAAACTCCACTGGCAATGTGTCTGATGAGCTGAAAGCTTTATCAAAAAATCAGACACAGCTGGTTATGATGGTTCAACATCTATTGGGAAGAGTTAACCAATTAGATGCTCCTATGTTGAAACCACAGAAAAGGAGGTCCAAGCCAAAGGATTCCTCTTCTTCACCATCTTCTTCCTCTCAGGCTGTGTGTTTCTAATAAACCTGTTAGTTTACCATCTGTGATGAGACCAGGTCCAAAACCAAAAAGGTTTGGGTCTCAAAACTAACTGATTGTTTATTATTGCAGGGTTCTCCAACATGCCAAAGTAGCATCTGGTATGTAGACAGTGGGGGATCTATGCACATGACTGGGAAAAGCTCTCTTCTTCATGACTACTCTCAAGGAAAGAAGGGGTTTGTTTCTTTTGGCAATGATGCTAGGGGTTACATCATTGGAAATGGCTTTGTCTCCAATGGAGAAATCAAGTTTGATGATGTTAATCATGTGGAAAATCTCAAGTATAATCTCTTGAGTGTCAGCCAAATGTGTGATAAAGGCCATGTTGATCTTTTCACCAGTCAGAACTATAAGATTCCGTCATCCAAAGTTCTGCATTTGATTGATAAGGTGTTGGATGATCATACTCTCCTGAGAGCCAACAGGACAGGAAGAGTGTATGCCTTAGATCTTTCCAAGAAAATAGATCTCAAAGGCATACCTTGCCTATTTTCCAAAGCCTCTTCTCAAGAATCTAAACTGTGGCACAGAAGGCTGGGTCATGTTAATTTCAAAAACATGAATCAGCTTATCCACAATAGTTTAGTTAGAGGCTTACCAATAAAGGAGTTCCACTGTGATGAAACCTGCACTGCTTGTTTAAAAGGAAAACAACACAAAGTCTCATTCCCTCCTATTGAAGAGCCTAAGTCCACTACCTGCTTGCAATTACTGCAGCATGGATCTATTTGGTCCTGTGAGAGTAATGAGCATGGCAAAGAAGAAATACTGTCTGGTAATTGTGGATGATTACTCCAGATTTGTATGGACTTTCTTTCTACATTCAAAGGATGAGGTTGCTCAGAAGATTATTCACTTTGTGTTGTATATTAAGAAGCAGTATTCCCTTCCAGTCAAGTGTATTAGGAGTGACAATGGAACTGAATTCAGAAACCATACATGATGACTTCTATCTTTCAAAGGGAATCAAAAGGCAGTTTAGCATACCAAGGACTCCAGAACAAAATGGAGTAGTGGAGAGAAAGAACAGGACCCTAATTGAAGCTGCAAGGTCCATGCTGGCTGACTCTGGTTTGCCACTGATCTTTTGGGCTGAAGATGTTAACACAGCTTGCTATATGCAGAATAGAGTCTTAGTAAATCAGAGGTTGATGAAGACTCCATATGAAGTTCTCCATCACTGGCTCCTCTAATTTCATTTTTCAAAGCATTTGGGTGTCCCTGTTTTATTCTCAACACAAAGGATCAACTCCATAAATTTGATCCTAAGGTGGATGCAGGGTATTTTGTTGGTTATTCATCTACTTGCAAGGCATACAGAGTCTTCAACTGCAGAACAAAGATAGTTGAAGAGACTTTGCATGTGAAGTTTAATGAATCTCCTTTGGACAAGATTCACAAAAACCTGTGGAGTTGTTTGATTTGGACATACTGCAATATGTTCCTTATCAACCTCCAGCTGTTGCAGATCCTGTGGATAAATCATCTTCTGTAGCATGTCTTCCACCTGGTGGTATGATGATGATGATGATAATATCAATACTCACCTCTTCAAGTTTAGTGACCAACTACCTGTGTCTGCTAAATTTGATGTTCCTGTAGCTTCAGCAGTTCCATCCACAACAAATGCTGATGAGATCTCTGTTTCCTCTACATTTTGAGTTACCATCTAATTCTTGGTTTCAAGAGTCTGCATCAACATCTGCTGCTGCTGAAGGTTCTACAAACACTTGCACAGATCTCATTATATCAGAACTGACGAATCACCCCATGTCTAGATTATTGGTGATATCAATGCTGGTGTTTCAACAAGAAGTCAATTGTCTAACTTCTGCTTCTATGCTCTCTTCATCAGTCAGCTAGAGCCAAAGAACTACCATGTTGCTTTGAGAGACAATGGATGGGTTGAAGCTATGCAGCTTGAGCTACTTCAGTTCAAGAAACAGCAAGTGTGGGAACTGGTTCCTCTTCCCCAGGTAAGTGTGCAATTGGCACTAAATGGGTGTTTAGGAATAAAACTGATGAAAATGGGCTTATTGTTAAGAACAAGGCTAGACAGTTGTACAGGGGTTTTCACAAGAAGAAGGGATTGACTATGATGAAACCTTTGCCCCTGTAGCCAGAATAGAGGCAATCGATTGTTTTTAGCCTATGCTGCATTCCACAATCTTAAAGTTTTTCAAATGGATGTCAAAATGCATTTTATATGGTAAAATAAAGGAAGAAGTTTATATGTGTCAACCACCAGGCTTTGAGGATAATAAACATCCTGAATGGGTGTATAAACTTGATAAGGCTCTTTATGGGTTGAAACAAGCTCCTAGAGCCTGGTATGAGACACTTTCTACTTTTCTTCTTAAGAATAATTTCACCAGAGGCTCCATTGATAAACTTTGTTTATTAAGAAGGTGGATCAGCATAAGCTACTTGTTCAGATTTATGTTGATGATATCATTTTTGCATCCTCTGATCCCCAGTTGTGTGATGATTTTACAACATTAATGAAAAAGAGGTTTGAAATGAGTGCAATGGGAGAATTACAGTTCTTTCTAGGCTTGCAAATTAAACAAAAGGCTGATGGAACCTTTATTCATCAGTCAAAATATACAAAAGATCTTTTGAATAAGTTTGATTTACAAAACTGTAAGCCCTGTTCTACTCCCATGTGCAACACCACACAACTGGATGCTGATCAGAAAGGTAAAGCTGTTGATGAAACACTTACAAATGTATGATTGGGTCCTTGATGTATTTAGCAGCTTCTAGACCAGATATTATGTTTGCTACATGTGTTTGTGCTAGATTTCAGGCTGCTCTAAAGAGTTTCATTTGATTGCAGTCAATAGAATCTTTAGATATTTGCAAGGTACACAATCTCTGGGTTTATGGTATTCCACTGGACACTCTTGCAAATTAGTTGCTTTTTCAGATAGTGACTATGCAGGGTGCAAGTTAACTAGAAAGTCAACTTCTGGTGGTTGTCAATTCCTAGGCAACTGTTTGATTTTTGGCAGAGTAAGAAACAAACATCTGTTGCTACATCAACTGCTGAGGCCGAGTACATTGCTGCTGCAAGTGTACTTCTCAGGTACTCTGGCTTCAGAACAACTTCTGGATTATGGCATTACAGAGACTAAGACTCCATATTAAGGATAGTGCTTCAGCTCTGTGTATTGTCAAAAATCCTGTCCAGCACTCTAGGACCAAACATATAGAGATCAGACATCATTTATTCGGGATTGCTTGAAAAAGTTTGATTGATCCTAAGTTTGTGCCTAGTGCTGATGAGCTTGCAGATATTTTACTAAGTTGGATAGTTCTACTTTCCAAAACCTTGTGTTAGGCTTGGTATGCTGCAGCTAGAATAAGTGACAACTACTGATGATTTCAGTAATATTACTGGTGATCATTGGTAACCATGTCACATATAGTACTGATGAGCCCTTCCCTTCAGTAGTTTTTATAACTACTGACGGCTAAATGCCTCACAAGTACTGAAGTACTTTATCTGTGAAACTACTGATGTAGTTACAACTATGACATCAGTACAAACAGATAGTACTGACGTCCTATGAAACACCTGAAAAGCAGATGCAAAAGTCTGATGGTAAGTGTTGAGGACAGTATGAAACAGCTGAAAGGCTATGAATTGACGAAAACTACTGAAGAGAACTTTCTCTTCAGTTGTTTCTACAACTGCTGTTTCATTCTAAACAACTGAAGCAAACCATGTCTTCAGTAGTTTTATAACTACTGATGACTAACACCAAGTCTTCAGCTGTTTACAACAACTGATGACAAGACCACTGTCTTCAGTAGTTTCACAACTACTGATGACAAACACCAGTCCTCAGTTGTTTCATCATCTGAAGTCAAAACCATGGTCTTCAGTATTTTTCTAACTACTGATGCCTAAAACCACGACTTCAGCTGTTTCAACGTCTGAAAGGGTAATACCATGTCAACAGTCGTTTAAAACTACTAATGACTAACACCAAATCCTTCAGTCGTTTTCTAACCGTACCCTATAAATATCCCTGACCTAATCCTTCAGAGCTTCATCTTCTTCAAACCTAACATTCATTTCTCCAAAACTTCTCTCTCCTAAATGGCGTCCATGCAACTCAAACCGCGACACACTGTGTAGCTTACCTCACCAAATCGCCATTCTGGGCTAAGTTCGATAATGCTATTGATCTTATGGTCCAGTCACCTACAAAACGGCCTTCTTCTCAATCCAATCCTTCATGCCGAATCCCTAACCAGTTTTGGATGAACGTCACCCTCACCACTGGGGAAAACAACACAGCGTCTCTCCGGTCAGTCGTCACCAACCACGAAGTGGTCATCACTCCGAATACTTCGTCAAACTCTACACCTGGATGATGCCACTTCTCCTGCTGGATATCCAAAGGGCACAACTGATTTATCCTTTGCCACCATGGATATCAGGGAAACCTTAGTGCCTCCACCATACTGAAGAAGCATTCCATGATGCTGAAGTCTAATCTTTCACATGGTAAATATGTTTGGCTCCTAAGACTTCGTCTTGGGATCAAATGTCTACAAAGTGGTAGCAGGTATTGTACTCCATTCTTGAGCAACAACCTTTAAATTTTTCAGAAATAGTATTTTCAGAGCTCAAGGATAGGCTCAAAAAAAACTGCTAACCGTTGGATATTATATCTGCGGTTCATAATGGCCATAATTACAAACCAGCTTCAAGCTGAGGGACTTGTTGGCCTGGGAGTCCCTGCTATGGCTGTTTTGCCTGAAGTATACTCCCGGCACAACTCTGACCAATCACTCAAATGGCTGCCAAGCTGCGCAAACCCACGCAGCAGGAACCCCAGCCACCACCTCCAAATCAAAAGTCCCCACCAAACCACTAAAAAGAAAACCAAAAAGGCTACTCAGGGAAATGAGTCCCCTGAGGATGCCCCTGCAACAAACGCAGGCTATATCCACTGGTTATAACCCCCTAGTGGATATAAGGACTCTTCCAGCCATAGCCGCTCAGGATTCGTCTCAAAAGGAGCCTGCAGCAACCACACAAGGGGTACCCAACATCTGGGATCTTCTCACTTGAGGAGATTGCCATTGAAGCACACATCCTCCCCAGGTGCAGACTGCTTTTACCCCCATCTCCCCATGCAACCGCCCCCCAAAGTCCTACATTGCTTGTTGCACAAGTGCTGACTCAGTTGCACTCCTCACCCCCTCCCCAGATACCAATTACTACTGGGAACACCTCTATCATTGAGGGGGAGGACGAAAGTCCAGCTGAGAACCACAGCATAGGGGTTACAATGTTCCTTCTCCTAGTGTAGCAATGGAGATTGGAACTTCTGGTGAGGCTGCCACTTCTCCTGCGTCAGCATATGATCAGGTTGTAGTTGGTACCATTACTAAGACCTTACCAGAGGCAACTGGTGATGACGGACACGGTCCTGAGGCAGGAAGTCCCCAGTTCCAAGACAAAGGGGCACATGCTACAACTGAGCTACACTCAGTGCATGTTCATCCTGATCCTATCAGGAGGTCAGGTGATTCAGTATCTACTGATGATGACCTAGGCTTCTTTTACGATGTAATCGCCCAAAACACCATCCTGGAGGAGGAGTGAGCAGACTCCAAGAGCTGCTTGCCAAAACTTCTAAGGAACAAAGACCATCTGCCTCCACCAACCCACAGATGGCACCTTCAGTTGAAGATTCCCCAAACACTTCACCCTCTCACTCCACTGAGCCTCCAGCTTCTGCATTTGGCACTATCTCTCCGGGACAGAACCCCCCAGAGCAGATGGTTGCTGTATTCCAACAATCCATACCTCTCATCACTCCTATTATCAATGACATTGTTTATAAAGCCATTGCTGAGAGGATTTCCTCAACTCTACAACCACTGATTGATAATGCTGTGCAAAAGACACTTTCTGCGGTACAAACCCCTACCACCAATGCATCCAAAAAGGGGGAGAGTACTGCAGTGAAAGAAAAGAAGAGGAAAAGAACTGAGGATGAGAAGGCACAAGAGCAAATCCAGGAGTTGGAAAAAGAAAAGCAACAACAACTGATCACCTACAAAAGAAAGAAAAGTGCTGATGATCAACCTACTACTGAAGAAAAATCCTTGGAAGAGCTGGTAAAAGATGTAGATGACACACACAGCCGATCCATGGATAAATCATTGAGCAACTCTTCAAGCAAGGTTTTGATACAGCCACATTAGATAGTGAGATCAGGAAGTTGGAAGTGGAGGAGATTAAAACAGATGGGCTGGGTATGATGTACTGGAAAAGGAGAGATTGGAGATCATGATCGTTTCATTGCCAAATACTTAGGAAGATCTTGATGGAGATTCGTGCATGGACCAGAGACAGTATTCTGGCTATAGCCACCAGAATCTGTCTGTCTGAGCAATTCTATAAGGGGATTATCATTGAAGCCCTTGATGAGGCTGGGGCTGGAAAAAGGTTTGAAATGGCAAGACTTACAAAAGCTAAACTCACAACCAAAATGCTGGAACAACCTTCCCTTTCACCCACTCAAAAACAGCCTACCCCTCAAATCTCCAAACCAATCTCAAAGCCCAAATCCAAACTTCCTCAACCTTCAAAACCAACTCCCTTACCATCTAAACCAACAGCCGATGATGCACCTAAGAAGAAGAAGAGAAGGGTGTTGAGGCTAGAAGAAGAAGAAGAAGAGGATGATGTGGAAGAAGATAGGCTGCCTCTGTCTGCAGTTCTAACATTGGCGAAAGCCAAACCCATGCCCATCACTCCCACCTCACAGATGGATGCTGTGAGAGTAAAGATTGAAGAAGAGCAGTAGCAAAAGCTTCATGATGATGAAATGCTGAAAAGCATTGACAAAACGTATGCTGCTTCGTCATCAATTATTAGTATGAAGAAAGAAGCTCTGAGGTTGTACACTCTTGCCAACACATTTCAATATCAGAAGGAAAAGGGAGAGTATGGCCTGATCCTAGGGTGGCTCACAGGATTGTAAAGAAAGACATTCCTTCGAGATACAAGGGCCAAGTCAAAAGGATCGTAGATGAAGAGATCACAGTGGCCCTTGTAGTATCACCCTGGGAGATTGTCGAAGACTTCAAGAAGGCCTATGAGACTAAACAACCACCCCAAAAGATGTTAGAGAATAGAATTATTAAAAAGGGGTTAGTCTACAAGAGGCTTGAGAACTTCAAACAAAATGAGCTCAGTCTGTTACTTGAAGGGACTCATCCTGATGAGTTTGCATACAGACAGATTACAACAGTTGAGCTCAAAAATGGCAAACAGGCCAAGTACATCTCAGAGCTGTATGGGCGAGAAGGATTGTTTGATGGTGAAGCCGAGAACCTGACCATGGAAGAACAAATCATGTTCTCAGAGCATACACCAGAGAATCCTACAGGCTTATACACGGGAAGTAGATCTCATGAATGGGATAACAACTCTGTGTCCAGTTCCCCAAAACAGAGTTCCCATTCATATCTTGCCAAACAAATATCTGAGATTTCTTCCCAGGCCGGAGCTTATATGGGTCATCTTCTCTACTGATCAAGAAGGAAAAAGACCAACCTTTTTGCCAACAATAAGTGGGAAAATAATAAATTAGAGGTTTTGGCTGCATTGGTTCAGGGGGAGTTGTTGGACCAAAAGAACCAATGAGCCAAGATCAGAAAACCTCTAAGTCCCACATGATATCACAACAACTGCTGAAGGCTTCATCAGCAATCGACAAGTGCTGAAAACTCAACAGCTGAAGATCAAGTGCTGAAGACTTCAACAGCTGAAGACTAAAGTGCTGAAGTTCAACAGCTGAAGAACACAAGTGCTGAAGCTGAAGACCAAAGTACTGAAGTACACAGCTGAAGAGTTTACAAGTGCTGAAGATCAACAAATGGTGTACAAAGTCTGAAGACAAAGACTGAAGACATCAACTGATGATATCTACTGAAGTCATCAGCTGATGAAACGTCTGAAGTTCAAGTCTGAAGATCAAGTACTGAAGTTTCAGTAGTTTGTCACAACAGCTGAATAGTACTTCTTCAGTAGTTGTGATATCAGTAGTTTTATGTTTTTACTTTCAGTAGTTTTGTAAAACGACTGAAGAGCTTGTTCTTCAGTCGTTGTAGTTTCAGTAGTTTTATGTTTTTCAGTAGTTATAATAACTGATAACACTTAGTATTTTTGTAAGGAGATGTCAGCTGTTTTGACATCTTAGTAGTTGTGTTTCAGTTGGAATAATTCTGTTAGATGTCACTATCAAGTGACATCAGCAGACGTCACATCTCTTATATAAGAGGTGTCGACCTAATTGTAATTGTGACATTCCGTTACCACGAAAGCGAATATTGAATGAAATATATTTGCAGAATTCTCTCTTCTATAACCGTCTTTGTTCTTCATTGAATATCGTTTCGTTCTTGTGAATTGGCTAATTCATTGTTAGAATTCCGCTGCTATACTCTCTAATCAATCAAACATAGATCACTGATCCTAACACATCTGGTGCTTTTGATCATAGAATTGAGAAACACTTAACAGATTGTGTTCAAGCCGTTTGACAAAGTTACTTTGTCAACTTTTAACTTACCATTGGATATACTCCCTCTGCCAGAAATATATCCTCCGGCTCACTTCCAAATTGGACAGGACCTCCATCATAGTGTTGAAACTGTTGAAGGAGAGATCTGTTCCTGTTATGTGCCTGGAGCATCCACTATCCACAATCCAGACATGTGTGTTCTTATCATATGGATGTCCCTGCACATAAGATGAGATTGTTAGTTTTGATTGGAAACCCAAGCCTTGTTGGTCTTGGGTTCTTCCAAGGATAATGACATAATTGAACCAAAAGATATGCATGGGGGTTCAATAGATGTCTTTGAAGAAGAGGTTTGGGTTGCAGCATCTTCCTTGATCTTCCAGTCCATCCTTTGGTCAATCTTGGGGGATGAGCCTATGGAGGCTTTTGCAGCAGGGCCTTCTTCCGAAGCTTCTTTCTTTTCGGAAGAAGTCTTCACCACCTTTTCTTCCGAAGCAGTCTTCACAACCTTTTCTTCCAAAGCAGTCTTCTTTTGGATGGTTTCAAGGGAATCTCTTGTTCTTCCAAACTTTAGTAGCATTTGCTTCTGAGGCCATTTTCCCTTGGGAAGAAATAGTTCCTTTCGAAAGCAACCTTGCTTTAGAAACCAGCTTTCCCTTTTCATCACTTGAACTGTTTGAAAAGGTCCAAATGTGAAACCTTCCCTACCTCCTTCTTCCTAGCATTATTTGCATAATGTGTGCTTGCAGGATTGTAGTAACAATCTTTTTGCCATTTGGTTGTGCAGACCACATTATGCATGCAATGTTAGACTTTTGGGACTGTGAAGATTGCTGTTTCTTGGGCTTCTTCTCTTCATCAGCAACCTTCCCTTTGACTTCTGATCCTTTGGCAGGACAGGAGTGCTGGTATTACACTCTTTCCTGAAGCAAAAGTACCTAACACTTGGAATCCAACTGAGATAAAGACACCTTTCTGCTTTGGGTCAATCTTCAGCTTAGACTCAGCCACTTTCTTGGCAGTTCTTTTAGCAGCTTTAGCTCTGCTTCTTCTAGACTTAGTGGTTAGGATTTGATCTTCACAGGGAGAGATGGGTACTTCTACATGTTCCTTCCCTATGGTGGCCACTATTGTTGCTTCATCCTTCAACTCTAGTGAGGAAGGGTCAGTAGTTAGAACCTCTTGCTCTTAGTACCACATCTAGGTTGTCTAATAGACTCATAAGAGTGTGGTGGAGCAATTTCATTGGTTCCCAGCCCTCCTTTGTTCTGATAATAGAGTTTGGAGTGGGAGGATGATACAAGAATAGCTTGAAAGTTTTGCTTAGAAATAGCATGCTTCCTGGCCTGAGCCTCAGTAGTGACAAGCTGGGCTTGCGCCTCAGACAATTTGGATATCAGATCCTTAATTTGAGTCTTGTAGTTGGTGTGTTCATGTTTTAAAAGAGACACATTTTTCTCTAACTCCTCAATTTTCTTTTGATAGACAGATTCAGCTCTCTTAAAATCAGATTTTAAAATATTTAAAGACTCAATATCAGATCTGATTTCCATATTTTATTCCGGATAAAGTTTAACTTTAGCTATATAGCTAGAGTACAGAGATGTTCATATACCTGAGATCATCTGTTCCTGCCATAAGAGCTTGAGCAGGAGTCACATCTTGTACCATGAAGCTCCAGTCAACTTCTTGAGCCATTGCAGCTGTTTCAGTTGACTTCCCAGTGGGCTTTGAGGTTGAGGGATGTGTGGAGGCCTGTGGGGTTCCTGGATTGGTCTTGGGAGCCTTGCATTCCCTTGCAAAGTGACCAAGTTGGTTACAGTTGTAACAATTTGCTTTGGTCTTGTCAAACCCAAACTTGCTGGTAGTTGGGTTGAGGGAATTGCCTTCTAGTTCTCTTAAAGAACTTCTTCGCTCTATAAGTTAAAAGAGTCATCTGTTGGACAGTGTCCACATACTCTACATCATTTGGATTGAAATACTCGAGATCATCAAAACAGTATTGAAAATCACCGGAGTGTCCACTTCTTGAGACAAAGGCACAACTTTCCTGGAAGGAATGTGTTGAGCCTATTGAGACCTTGGAGTCTCAGGAAAAGTGATGTAAGGTCCAGAGGAGCAGGATGGCTGATGGTAAGTCAGGTAGTGCTGAGGTTGTGGGGGTGCTGAGCCTTCTGTAACCATTAAAGCGTTGCTAACAGGAAGACTCAGAGGACGGCTTGCTTGGTGACCCTTCTTACTTTCCATCTCTAAGCGATATCCATCAAGGATACCGTAAAGTTCAGTCATAGTGAGAGTGTTCAGATTCTCTGTCCTCTTGATAGAGACACAGTAAAATGTCCACTCGTTTAGAAGAGCACTCATGAACTTTCTCGTGAGATCTCTGAGTTCAGGAGTGATCTTTATAGACTAAAGAGAGGAGATAAGATCCATATACCTAAAATACTGCTGGCTGAGGGTCTCTCCAGCAATATAGGTGAAGTTCTCGAACTGCTGCTTCAGTGAGTCCTTCTTTGAGTCGTTGGAGCTTGAGTACATTTGAGCAAGAGCATAAAAAAATTACTTTGCAGACTTACAATGCTCAAACCCCACCATGATGGAGGTTGGTATTGCAGTCATGAGAATTGTCATAGCATTGCTATCAATGTCTATCTTCTCTCGGTCTTCATCAGAATAGTCTTCAACAGCCTTTTCAATCATGGCACCGTTTCCACCAGGTGATGCCACCTTTGGCTTATACGGCTGTTGACAATGGAGTTCCATATCTTGCTGTCTTGGTATCTGATGAAGCCTTCCATTCTCCTGCTCCAAGACCTGAAATTTTCAGGAGTAATGATGGGAGCCTTTGTCATGGTTCCCATCTCTACTTCTAACTTGTTAAGGGCTATTTTGAGTGAGTGAGTTGTAGGGAGGAGTGAAAAATAGGTTGATTTGGATGGTTAGATCACACAATCAAGAGCCTGAGAAGCTCTGATACCAATTGCAGGATCAGTTAAAGGGTCACTTAACACTTAGTTTTTCTCTCAAACTCACTTTGAACAACACTCGGATGAAGGTAGAGTCAAAAAGAGTTGATCACACTACAGTAAGTAATACAGAACACCAAAAGTAATTTTCAAGGTACTTGCATATATTTATTCTCAACTCAAATATTACAAGACTCTTACAAGCTTATCTTTTCAAGTTACAATGAGAAACTATATATAATACAACCTACAGCCAGATATACTTTGATACGAGCTGGGATCCTATAACTAAAGCCTATACTACAAGACTATAGTTTAAGGTATCTCGGATAAAGTCTTATCTGAGATTTGGTAGTCAGGACATGTCCCTGACTTACCTTTTGTCACCAACTAAAGTTGGTAACATGTACTATCATAAAAAGGTAAAAATTGGAATAAAGTATGGTTAACTGCATGGCTCTTGAGAAAACGCCATGCAATATTAGAGGTCTGTAGCGGAGTGTCAGAGACCATACTTATGTCCACTGGTTCATAGCAATGTCTTCCGAAGGTTAAATGGCTTTGGAAGAACAAGTACTTCCGAAGCCACTTATACTTCGGAAGAGGCTGCTACTTCTAAGGCTTGGGAACTTCTTCTTTCCTTCATACTTCGGAAGTAGTCTTCTGATTGTTCTTCTAAGACTAACCATCGGAAGCAAGCTCTTGCCTTCGAAAGTTGTGTTCTGTCTTCGGAAGCTGATCTTTCATTTTATCTTCAGAAGAACTCTACAACCTTCGGAAGTTCTATGCTAAGCCTCGGAAGCCTTTGCATGTAGTACCAAAAATATCCAAATGATGTGGTTTTGGTTGCACTTGCATTCTTCTTGATCTAACATTAACCCTGGTTAACACAATCAACGCATTTCCAATAAGGGGTGACAGGCAAAAAAATGCCACAAATGTGTGCGGATGACCATAAAAATGAGCAAAGCATATGGAAAAATTGCTAAGAGCAATCAAGCTAATGACTAATGTTGTTGGTGCGTTATGTGCAAAAGAAAAACAAATGCTCTAACAAGAAGATAGGTTGTGTGCCTCTCTGTTGTGTGGTGGCACTGACCTGAGGATAAGTATAACCTAAATATTCTAGAATTCATTGCTATTTGCGCCTCTCTGCTGTGCGATGGCACTCACCTGAGGCTTGGCATCTCTTTGAAAGCTCTTAGAATAGTTTCCTCTTGCCAAATACCCGTAGACCGCTTAAAATCTCCTGAGGAATGTTGATTACCATATAAGTGTGGGATCCACAAATGCTTGTTGAAATAATTAAACTTAACTCATCACCAATGTGAGTAAAAAATCTATGTATGAATTTAAGTGGACAAATATACTGAAAATCATCATGGCTGCAACTCTTGACAGTCAAAATCATTGTGTGCTTCTTATAGCTCTAGTATGATTTCTTGAAAGTGCTATTGACTCTCAGACAAAACACGAATCTAGCATCAAAGTGCATATTAAAAGGGGTCCCAAATGATTATGATATACCTGTATGATTCCATAATGAATCTTTCCAGAAATGATCAAATTAACTTGAAGCTGTTCTACTCAGGAAGTAAAATTGGTTAGATGTATTCTAAAAGGTTTCCATCCATCTCAAACCCAAAACCACAAAAATATGTCTTGTTTTCTTTTAAGTTTCAAGTTGTTTTCTATTTTCTAGCCTTTTGTTGCGTAGATGTCGGACTATACAACTAGATGAAATCTGTGAATCACTCACTAAAAGGGGTCACGTCTGAGGTGACCAAATCAGTTTTAAACTAAAAGGATCATGTCTGAGGTGATCAAATGATGTTAAATTAAAAGGGTCATGTCTGAGATGATCATAGGTCATAATGTTATATATCAAAAGTTAAAATTTTAATTGTTTGAAAGTGTATGAGGTCAAACTCATAAGTATGAGCCAATCGCACGATTGAATCATAAGGATGAGCCAATCACACGTTTGAACCATAAGTATGAGCTAGTCACATGATTGGACCATGAGTATGAGACAACCATGCGATTGGACCACAAGACTGAACCAATCGTACGAATGGATGAAGGAGTATAAGCCATTCGCATGACTAAACCCCAGTCGCACGAATGAAGCATGCATATGGGTCCAGTCACACGACTGAAATTTAAAACAGTATAAATAAAAGGGTCAGTCGGTCGTAACCCTTTCCACCCTTCAAAACTCTCTGGAACCGCCCATATACACATGCTCTGCCAATTTGTTGATCATTGTGATAACTCCCATTTGTGATACTAACTGATTTCCTACTCATCTACAGGTACTTTGCAATTGAAATCGGCCCAAATGAATGAATTAATCGAACCCTAAATGACCTCATTTGTAAAGATCAATAACCGGGACTAAACTCTTAAAATACACCTAGTAAATGGACATTAATGGTGATTTAAACAATACTAAGTGCTAGTTCAAGTCTCTGCGGTCCAAATGAATCTAAACATGAAGTGTAATGTCACGTTTTGACAAAGATTCAAATCTATGGTGTTCAACAGTGAAAGATGTGAATGGACATGCTGATGAACTTTAGTCGCATGATTGAGCCAAGCGCATGATTCAATCACACGAATGAATCATGCGTATGGGTCCAGTCGCACGACTGACTCAACCGCATGGCATAGCATACGACTAAGCTCAGTCGTAGGCTCAATCGTACGACTGAACTCAATCGTATGACTGAACTCAGTCGTACGGTTCAGTCGCACGATTGAATCAGTAGATTAAAATCATTCAAAATTCAACTATTAGGTCTAGCAACCAATCTAATGTAAATATTTCTTGTGTTGTAGCAGTATGGCTGAAAGGTGGCCGATGAGCACCAAGCACAACATATGTGCACATCTCGATGCTACTTCCCGGAACGTCTCGGAGTTCACTAGGATTATTTCTTTCCTACTTAGATCGAGGATCTACAAGGCCATCTCAAATCCATGCACACCATACAGATCTCTTCAGCAGGCCTTCTAGGAAAGTGCCTCAGTTGACCGGTTGGTGGGGCCTCACTGTATCTGGAGGTCCATTTTCGGACATGACATTGAGATCCATGAAGAAGACCTAAGGAGAGTCCTAGACTTGGGGGAAGACAGAGCCCATCCAACTAATCTGCATCCACTGATTGCGCATGGTTGTTTTCTTAGGATCAAGTACGCCGGAGACATCAATGCCAACATATTGAACAAGAGCAACATGTGCCTGCAATTCAAATACTTGGCACATGTGATCTTAAAGTGTATTGCCTCCAGGCAGGGAGGATTTGATGAAATGTCGGACCAAATCCAGAATGCATACGTTGCACTGGTACTTAATCACCCGTTTAGTTTTTCTCGCATGCTCTTCTCCTATCTGATTGAGAACCTTGAAGCCAAAGGCAAGGAAGGCTTCTATATGTATCCACGTTTCTTACAGATAATCATATATCAGAAGCTTCCTATGCTGCTAAAAGATAGAGATGATGTAGTGGTGCTTGAGGTGATGGATGATACCACCTTAGACAGGATGAAAGTATAGTAGGGGAAGCGGGTGAAGCCCCCGGTCAGGAGATTGTTTAGGCACCTGGCCAATGAAGACTACATGGTGCATGCTCACAAGAAATGGTGTCACAATGATAGTGATTCCGATGTTGAGCCTATTGTGGTACCCACCGATGAAGACGACGACAATGATGACGATCTTGATGACAGTCAAGGTGGTGGAGATGCTGGTCCAAGTCAATCAAGGGACACTGGAACTTTTACTATATCTCCACCATCTCCACAAGGTACCTCTGATGCACCTGGTGGAACGGAGAAGGCTGCCTTCCACCAAGACTTCCTGCTCGATGAAGAGGAAGAATCTGGCGATAAGCCTCTGGTCAGGGAAGTCGGTAGCTGGGTTGTGGCTACCGAAAAAGGGAAAGAGGCGGTTGGTGGACGCCTAGCTGGTACTACAGGTGATGATCCTGATGTCACTGATCCTACTTACACACCTAACCAGCCTATCAACTTAGGGGGAGCTCTTATTGCCAAAGGTTCATGGAAGAAAAGGATGGCCAAACCCTTTAGCAAAAAGAGTAAGAGACCTAGGTTCGCATTGATCACATCTTCCACCACCACAACCACAACCACTACCACTGCCAGTACCACTACCACCACCACACCCACTACCACCTCTACAACCACTGATACTCCCTCCACCACTCATACACTACCACCACCAAATCCACTACCACCTTTACATCCACTGTTACTCCCTCTACCACTCATACACCTACCTCCACCTCACTCACAATACCCAACACAATTCCACCACAATCCATTTCCATTCCTCCTCCCATATTCACCACATCCACCACCATAACCACCACTCAACAAGCCGGTGCATCCACCCAATCCCCAATGACACATGGCTCTATTCTACCCATGGTCGGGTTAGAGGAACAGCTGGCAAGCCTAAACCGCATTGTGCTAAATCTGATAGCAACTGATGATCTAAGAGCTACTCAAATAAACCACCTGATGGCGGTAAATACAACTCAAGCCAATCAAATAGCTCAGCTCATTGAGAAGAATGCACTTTATGAGAGAGCTTTAGGCCGAGCCCACCATGCACTAAAGAGTCAACACGAGTTAGTGTTGGCATCGGTGAAAAGGATTAAGGGACTGGAGAAAAAGAACAAGAAGATTATGCTAAGGCTGAAGGGATCTAAGGGTGAGCCCCTAAAGATTAAAGAGGGTGATGATGATGGTGATGATGTGGATGATGATGATGAGCTTACTGATGATGAAGAATATGATGATGAGGAGGAAGTAGGAGGAAGTGGAAAGGGAAAAGGAGGTGATGATGAGGATGATCAAGAAGGTAATGCATCTGCATTAGCCTCAAATCCATCAGCAAAGGAAAGGCGCACCAAGTGAAATCCGGATCAAAGAGCCTCGTCCTCAGCTCCTCAAGCTGAAGAGACACCCGATCAAGGCAAAAATGAAGCTCAACAGCCAGATGAATATGATGTCGTCCCCCTTCAGCAAATCAAGACTTAACTCACTATGATTCTTGATTTGCAAGGGATCGTAAGACAATCTGTGAGCTACACTCCTACGGAAGGAGAGATCATCCACGACCTCACCGACGAGCAGCTAGCTGATATGTTCAGACTAAATCCAGACGAACCGATCAAAAATGCTCATGAAGTCGATGTTCTAAGTGATGAGGAGCTATAAGATGTCGATGAAATAGAGATTGAAGATATGACAACACATCACTATCCTGAGTACATTGACCTTGAGGGCAATGTTATCCCTAACTGGGTGAAACTTTTGGCAGTGCTACCTTTGATAAGCTAAACGAGATGGAGAAAGAAAAAGGAGAAAGATGAAAGTCAAGCCCAAGCTTCTGATGCGAATGTTGATCTTAAGAAAGCTAAATGGGCTGTGTGTTTTGCTGAAATGAAAGCCCAACGCGCACCTCCAAAGCAGAATGCCTACACCAAAATGTACAGAGTCAAGAAACATCAGAAAGTGTCTGGAAAAATCATCATGTGGGCTTATTTTGAAGACTTAAATTTTTATGCTGTAAAGAGAGAGAAGGGGATTGAGTTCTTCAGATATCCTCATGATCTGAAGACTCTTCCTAGTTTTGAGCTTAATAGATTGGCTAATTTAGATCTTTTGTATGCCAAACCAAGAAAGATGTCGGGATGGTTTGAGACAGCTCTGAAGAAAGAATACCACACCAGATGGGTCAAATTTAAGCCTCAACAACCTAAACATTTTATTCATAAGACTGAAATTGATCCTATCTCTGGAAGACCTAAGGTAGTGTTGATGTGGAGTCCTCCATGCATAATGTCTAAGATTCCTTTATGGGAGATGCCTCAGGACTTCACTCCACACTTTAAATGGTGGTATTATGACTGGAGGATGGGAGAAGCGGACATAGTTCTAAAAAAGAAAGGAAGATAGAGACTATCAGGGTATTTGACCCAATGTGGCTTACTAACTTGTCTGCTGATGATGTTTACACTTTATACAAGTGGCCACTATTCTATGACACGCAAGATATTGTACAAGCTTTACAGTTCCAACATGTTCTACGACTCTACTTCGTGTTTGAGATACACACATGAGTCACGCGAGAAGAGAAGTACAAGAAGTTTCAAGAGCATATGAAGAATGTTAGACAATAGGATAAACTAGGTCCAAGGGGGAGTTTGTTGATACATATGTCCGTAGTTTATGTTCTTAATGTAAAAGTCATTCATGTCTTAAATATGTGTGATATGATGATGTAATGAAGTATGATATATGCCTTGATGTTTCTTTATCTTTGATTCATATGTATGAACTTTTTATATAGGTTTGAGGTTGTTGTATAGAATTCTAAGTCAATAATGATTGAGAATTGTGTTCAACTTAGTCGGGTGATTATTCATGCTAATGGACCATACTTATGGACCATACACATGAATATATCATGCTTATGGACCAGTCGCACGACTGAACCAGGAGACTGGATCAGTCGTATGATTGAGACATGAGATTGATTCAGTCGTGCGTATGACTCAATCGCATGAGTCAGTCGCACGACTGATCCATGAATGGCAGCTTCAAACCTATAAGTACCACTTAATTCGTGGAAAAACAGAACACTTTGAGAGATACTTTGAATATACATAAACCCTAGTCGTACAGAGCATCCTAAAGAGCCAATCCAACTTCATAGTTCGATCTTGATCGATTCCTACTTATTCTTAACGTTTAGTTCATTGTTATATCGACCAGGTTATCGTTCTCACTGATTGGATCACCAATCAAATAGGATTCCGCACTATTTGATCTGGTTTCACGTAGAATCTGTTAGTACTTCGTACGTACACGGTCCTAAAAGCTTAGGTTTAAGTATGGATTTACAAGGTACACACGTTGGATAAAACAATGAAAATTTTAATTTGGTTAAGCTCGTTTTATATTAAAATCACTTAAAACCTCTTAATAATTTTGGGCAAGATTTTGACATGATTGCATAAATCTCTTGCTTGGCCAACATTGGTAATTTTTTTTCACTAAGCTGGGGTAATTTGGTCCCTCTTTTAAGATTGGACACAATAGTCATTGAGCTCATTCGTCCAACTTCCCTTTCTTCAAACAATGTGACTTTTTTCAGCATATATGGTATCATATTTTGAAAAAAATCCGCATTGATTTATCAAAGCTCGGGCCATGGCCTTTAGCCTAATATTAAGCAATTAAACATAAACTCACTTAACCAGTTCGATTCTATTGCAATGTTTACATGAAAAGGCTAACAATTTATTTTAGTCAAAGAAAAAGTATAACGCTTAAATTTTGGCAACTAATGGGTAATTTAAAGGTTGGGAATGCATAAACAAGTTTAACACAAGGCTAGTCCTAATGCCTTTATCATTTTCATGCATTATTTAATTTTTGATTAAATATAGCACTAACATGCTTGAAGGGCTTGCTTACTAGTTCATTTCTCTTCATTAGACAATTTTACCAATTTTCTACTTAACATGTGAGTATGAAAATGAATAAGGACCCAAACCAATATATTGACAACAACTAGCCAGTGATTTTAAATTGAATATTCTTGTCTTTAAACACAATCAACTTTACTTGAAGAGTTGCAAACAAAAATCAATTATTGAAACTTTTTAATTTTTTCCCCAAACTCTTACCAAATCCCTTCATCCCTATAGTTGAGATGTACATTATCCTCAATATACCAACCAAACATTTAAGATGACATGGAAGCACAGGAAATTTTTACATCATACCTAATCTTACCATAATCACTAGCTAGTTATAATCATTTGGGGACTTACCATTCATAACCGTAATTAATATCTAGTACAATATAACTAATTTTAACGATTTATAAGGGTAACAAATTCATCTGATTATGTCTTTGTGGCAAGATCTTCAACTGTACTAATGATTTTCAACATCTCATCCATTAATCTGCACACCAAGGTGAAATGTGTGTAGAAGTAAACCTCTCACTTTATAATTAACACCTCACATTTAAATCAACAATGCACTCCCTTCCCCCACACTTAAAGTTTTGTATTGTCCTTGATGCAACCTTTAAGTGGAAATTTGATTAAAACTAGTTAACTTTTTAAATAGAACTTAAACTGATAAATTTTCAAATACTATAATATTTCAAAATTTAATATTTTAATTTTATGATATTATAGACATTGTAATCATTTAATAATCTTGTTCCAAGGTATTACATGAAAAACAACAAAAATTCAACAAAAAATTATGAAAAATAGTGAAAATTATGTAACACTCGGATATTTTTATAGACAGAAAGAAAGAATAAAAGTGAAGAAATAGAAAGAAATGCAATAAAACCCAAGTAGAGGGGTTAAATATGTAAAAAGGTACAAAATTTTATATTATTTTGTACAAAAAGTAAACACAGCCGCCCATAACCATGTTACACCAACTTTTCAACCGGTTTTAGAGAGAGAAAGATGTGAAGCTCTCTGTTATCGTAAGAAGAACAAGAAGAAGTTCGAATTCAGGTAAGAATTATTGATTTTTAGATGTTCTTGACCGGCTTATGCCTCGGTTGTGTGTTCATGTGCATTCGGTTGTGTGTTTTGGTGGGTTTTAGGTGTTTGAGCTTTTAGCAAAAGGGTTTTGAAGGAACTCATACCCAAAGACTACTAAGGTGAGTTCTAGAACCCTTTTTTACTGATTTACATGATTTTGGGGCTGGAAATGCATGTATGAACGTTTTTATTTAATTGAGTGTTACACCTATATATGTGTGGGTTTTGATTTTGGGTGATTTATGATGCATGATGATGATAGGTTTCCTAGAATACTAGAAATAAACTCAGAACATGTTAGTTTGATGATTGGGACTGGATTGGAATAATTATAGTATAGGTTGGTTGTCCATGCGCCTAAAAATGGCCCATGCACCTAATGGTCAATAACTGCTAAAGTGTCCCATGCGCCCAAAAGTTCATGCGCCCAAATAGTGTCCATACGCCTAGAAATAGGCTGAAGTTGACTAAGTGTCCAGACACCGACAAAGCCCATGCACCTAGGCACTCATGCGCCTGCATAGTGCCAATGCGCCCAGAATTCGCCCGGAATGACTAAGTGATGGGCCATGCACCCAAATAGTGCCCATGTGCCCAGAAGTTCCCCATGCGCCTAAGTGTTCCCCATGCGCCTAGAAGGCCATGCGCCTAAGACTTTGAACTTTTTTTGAGATTTTGGGGAAAATGTAAAATGTAGGGTTTGACTTGGGAGATTCCCGGGGGTAATGTAAGTTGACTTTTTGAGGTCATAGATGATGTGATGGATGATGTATGATTTGGCATGAATGATGATGTGTGATTGATTCTATGCTAATGCATGATGATGATGTATGAAGATTATGTATGTTACGTATGATGTGCTTCCTTATGTTCCTTATTACGTATGATGACGTGACTTTAGGTGGTGTGATTATGATAATAAATGTAAAGTATTATCTTAACAAAGCGAAAGATTCAAGATAATAAAAGTGGAACATAATGAATGAATGAATGAGATCTCTTGCAAGCAAATGAAAGGAGGTAATAACTCATTGAGAGTTGTCAGCTCAACTGTGTGTTTACAACATGCGATCTTGGCTAACCCTTAAAGGGTTCACACATAGGGGGAGTTAGTCTATGTGACTACTCCATACGTGTGATATGTGCAATATGGGGTCCTTGTCGCTTAACCCTAGATGAGATGGCTTTGTGCTCAAGAGGGGTGTTAAGCATATGACAGGACCTAGATAAAAGTGAAAAGGTAATAAATGTACGGAAAGTGTGATAAGTACGAAAAGTGCGATAAGTACAAAATGTGCGAAACGTACTAAATGTACAAATGAAAGATGATGGAAGATAATAATTATTATCTTCATGTACGTATGATGTGTGATCATGTGCGATAGTAAAGAAAATGTTGTAACGAATGAAAGGTAATATAATGTTTTTGTAAAATTAGAACTCACTAAGCAACGCTGACTTTTATGTGTTTCCGGTTGGCATGTAATGTTACTGAGGATGGCATGAGGTGGCTACTTGGCTTGTTTTGGATGACATCCATTTTATGTTGCGATAATGTTTTTGTATTGTAATGCGAACAAGCGATATTTTTTAATGAATGTTGTATTATTTTGCAAAAGCAATTAATCATGAGAAATGAAATGGTTATTTAAAATGATTCCGCTGTAATATTTTAGTAAAAATAATGTAAATTATATGATTTATGTGTGATGATTGACCAGATGTGAGCATCCCGGGAACGGGGCCTTACAAATTAACAAAAATAGCAAAAATACGAGTTGGGCCACCGAACTTCGAGTAAGGCCGAGTTGGTCGCCTAGCTCCAAGTAGGTTTGAGTTGGATTGATTTTGACTGAGGTTGACTAATTTCGAGTTATTAGACTAAGTTGAAGAAATTCACTTCAGTACATGTCCGAGTTCTGAGTATACCTCGAGTACTCGATCGAGTTGACTGAGTTTTACAACACCGCCTGATATTTGTTATGATGGTTTAAATACTGATTTTCCTACCGAACTCCCAATAAACACTCAGAGTTGAGATGCCAGCTCCATTGTTTCTTCCTAATTATCAACAAGTCTGTTGAATAGTTGTTGTAGAGCCACTTCATGGTGATTTGTCTACCATCTAGCAATGCTACCTTTTTTCCCTCAAACTCTCTTCCCTAACTTTGTTGGTTAGAGTAATTAGTATTAGGAAAGGATCGAGATAAACTTGGTTTATTTTAGGCATTGGCTCCTCTAAAAACATTATGTATTCTATCAACTTTAAACATACAAATCCATATTCTTGAAGTCCCAAAACCTCTTCAACCATATCACCATCAACCACAATACCACCATCCAATTCTGATTGCTCTTGTCTTAGTTAAGGGACATCCTCAACTAGTTGGCTAACTTGCTTAACTAATTCGTTGAGTGCTTTATCTCTTTCTTCGTCTTTTTATATTTCTACCAACATGTTCAAGATTTAATCAAGGTTACAATGCGTTGAATCTTGAGGCTCCTCGTATGTCAATTGAGGATATTTTTAATCTATTTATACATGATAATATTCTTGAGGCTCCTCGTACTCGTACCGGTAAATTACTAAATATGGCATCTTAGTTCATAATGATTGAGATCCCACTCTTGGGTATATTTTTAATCTATTTATACATGATAATATTCTTGATAATTTGATGGTGAATATGGTTCATAGTGTGGATAATATGAGGTTGTTTCTTCATTTTAATAGTCTGCCATTATATATCTCTTTTGTCACCTATATTCTAAACATCTTCTCTTTATGTTTCCATATTTGCTCTAAAACATTGGATAATATTGACTCAGTGATAAAGGCTTTCGGAACACATACATGGATCATCATCCTAGTCCCAATCCATGTTGATATCAAAATTAATAAGATTCTACTAAGCCACGTGTAATTCTGGAATATCTTGTATGCATAAATTCTTTGAAACTACATGAAAATAAGATGCAAATACAGTGCATAATTCCAAATGATAAATGAATAAATAAACTAAAAAGAGAAAAGTAAAATTTCTTTATTTTTATGGATTTTTAAGGAAGAAAATAACTATTACTAACAATGAGTGCAATGATTCCCCAACAATGGCACCACCTTTATCGATGTCGTGTGGTCGGTCAAAAATATAACTAAAAGAGTGCCTAATCACCATTAATTGAAAAATGAAAGAAAGATGTCGAATCCATAGAGAATCATAGAAAATTGCTAGTAATAACTAAACTAAAACACATTAAACATTGAAAAGAAAATTGTTTGATAGATTGAATTAAGAAATTATGAAATTACCGACGGTAAAATTTGGGTTTTTAACAATATTAGGGAAAACACGACCATGTGCGTGATAAAATCTAAGTGATGACTCTAGAACAAAGCATAACGAACTTTGTTTAAATAATCATCAGTTCAATTTATGTTATCCTAATTCTAAGCATGCAGTATTGTCACACACTCAATTACGATAAACGGGGTAATATCGTTAGGCGCGTGACATACCAAGAACTTAGCAATTCGTTACACCAAAGGACACAACAATTACCAAACATAATTTATAATTTTAAATTAAGTTTCTCAAAACCAGAGTTTAATACGAAAACATGAAATTCGTAATTCGAACGACACAAACATGCGCAAAACCAGATAAGTAGAATGTGTAGAAAATGCACATGTTCTTTGTTAACCCAATAGTTGATGAATGATATGATGTGATGATCCTAGGCATGCTCGCTTAAGAACATGAAAGAAACAATTTAAAGTGTTAACACAAGGTTGGTGAGTTCACAGGTTTTGATAAACAGAGCATAATAGAAAATTGATACACTATACAAAGTAATATCAGTATATAGTTAGTTTACTAAACAAGTTACTAAGTGTATGAAGTTCGCAACTGTAACACCCCATATTTTCTAGTTAACAGCGGTAACTACCGTTAGAGTTACAATTTAATCTTTATAATTAAAAGTTAAATTATCAATTATTCACTAAAAAGTTGGTTT
>CM046457.1:14195103-14431253 GCA_025506515.1 Flaveria trinervia
AACTCTACATGTTAAGTTCAATGAATCTCCAAAGGACAAGATTCCACAAAGCCTTGTGGAGTTATTTGATTTGGATACTACTGCAATATGTTCCTTATCAAACTCCTGCTGTTGCTCCTGTCAACAGTTCACCACCTGGTGGTACTGCTGGTGCTGATGATGATGATGATTACAGTACTCACCTCTTCAGGTTTAGTGATCAACTGCCTGATTCAGCTAGACCTGATGTTCCTGTAGCTCCAGTAGCACATCCACAACAAATGCCGATGAGATCTCTTCGAATTCAACTTCCTTTGAATTACCATCCACTGATTGGTTTCAAGAAATGATTCACCATCACCATCTGTTACTGCTGAGCCAGCTACAAACACTTGCATAGATCTCATTGTGTATCAAGATCTGAAGAATCACCCTATGTCTCAAATCATTGGTGATATCACTGCTGGAGTATCAACAAGAAGTCAATTGTCAAATTTCTGCTTCTATGCTCTCTTCATCAGTCAGCAAGAGCCAAAGAATTATCACATTGCTTTAAAGGACAATGGATGGGTTGATGCCATGCAGCTTGAGCTTCTTCAGTTCAAGAACAGCAAGTGTGGGAACTGGTTCCTCTACCTCCAGGTAAGTGTGCAATAGGCACTAAATGGGTTTTTAGGAACAAAACTGATGAAAATGGGCTTATTGTTAAGAACAAAGCCAGACTGGTTGTTCAGGGTTTGCACAAGAAGAAGGTATCGATTATGATGAAACCTTTGCCCCTGTAGCCAGACTGGAAGCAATTCGATTGTTTTTAGCTTATGCTGCTTATCAAAACCTTAAAGTTTTCAAATGGATGTCAAAAGTGCTTTTTGTATGGAAAAATTAAAGAGGAGGTTTATGTATGTCAACCTCCAGGCTTTGAGGACAATAAACATCCTAATTAGGTGTATAAGCTTGATAAGGCTCTTTATGGGTTAAAACAGCTCCTAGAGCCTGGTATGAGACATTATCAAATTTTCTTCTGGAAAATAATTTCACTAGAGGCTCCATAGATAAGACTTTATTCATTAAGAAAGCTGGGCAGCATAATCTACTTGTTCAAATTTATGTAGATGATATCATTTTTGCATCCTCTGATCCAAAGTTGTGTGATGCCTTTACAAAGTTGATGCAACAGAAGTTTGAAATGAGTGCCATGGGAGAGTTACAATTCTTTCTGGGGTTGCAAATCAAACAAAAGGCTGATGGAATTTTCATTCATCAGTCCAAATACACAAATGATCTTTTGCAAAAGTTTGATTTACAAAAGTGTAAGCCTTGTTCTACCCCCATGTGCAGCACCACACAACTGGATACAGATCAGAAAGGTAAAGTGGTTGATGAAACACTTTACAGATGTATGATTGGTCCTTGATGTATTTAACAGCTTCTAGACCAGATATTATGTTTGCTACATGTGTTTGTGCTAGATTTCAGGCTGCACCTAAAGAGTCTCATCTGATTGCAGTCAAGAGGATCTTTAGATATCTGCAAGGCACTCCATCTCTAGGTTTATGGTATTCTACTGGACATTCTGGTAAATTTGCTTTTTCTGATAGTGACTATGCAGGGTGTAAGTTGACCAGGAAATCAACTTCTGGTGGATGTCAATTCCTAGGCAACTGCTTGATTTCTTGGCAGAGCAAGAAACAGACCTCAGTTGCTACAACAACTGCTGAAGCAGAGTACATTGCAGCTGCAAGTTGTACATCAGGTACTCTGGCTTCAAACCAACTTTTGGATTATGGCATTACAGAGACTAAGACTCCATTATTAATGGATAGTGCTTCAGCTCTTTGCATTGTCAAAAATCCAGTCCAGCACTCTAGGACCAAACATATAGAGATCAGACATCATTTTATAAGGGATTGTTTTGAAAAAGGTCTGATTGATCCTAAGTTTGTGCCTAGTGCTGATGAGCTTGCAGACATTTTTACTAAGCCTTTGGATAGTTCAACTTTCCAAAACCTGGTGTTAAGGCTTGGTATGCTGCAGCTAGAATAAGTGACAACTACTGATGATCTTAGTAATAAGTACTGATGATCATTGGTAACCATGTCACATATAAGTACTGATGAGTTCTTTTACCCTCAGCAGTTTTATAACTACTCAAGGCTAAGTGTCTCACAAGTACTGAAGTACTTCATCTGTTCTAAACTACTGATGTAGTTACAACTACTATGCAGTTACAACTACTGAAATCAGTAAAACAGATAGTACTGATGTCCTATGAAACAACTGAAATCAGCCAAAAAGGCTGATGAATGTGTTGAGGACAGTATGAAACACTGAAAAGCTAAGAATGACGAAAACAGCTGATGAGAAATTTCTCTCAGTCGTTTGTACAACTGTTGTTTCATTCTAAACAACTGAAGCAATACCATGTCTTCAGTAGTTTTATAACTACTGATGACTAATACCAAGTCTTCAGTTGTTTACAACAGCTGATGACAAAACCACTGTCTTGAGTAGTTTCATAACTGCTGATGACAAACACCAGTCCTCAGGTGTTTCATCATCTGAAGTCAAAATCACGGTCTTCAGTAGTTTTCTAACTTCTGATGCCTAACACCACGACTTCAGCTGTTTCAACGTCTGAAAGGATCATACCATGTCAACAGTCGTTCAAAACTACTGATGACTAACACCACATCCTTCAGTTGTTTCTTACCCGTACCCTATAAATACCCCTGACCTAATCCTCAATGCTTCATCTCTTCAAACCTAACGTTCCTCTCCAAAACTTCTCTCTTCTCAATGGCGTCCATGCAAATTAAACCGCGACACAACTGTGTTGCCTACCTACTAAATCGCCTGTCTGGGCTAAGTTCGATACTGCTATCGATCTTATGGTTCAGTCCCAATACAAAACGGCATTTCTTCTGAATCCCATACTACATGCCGAATCCCTCAACAATTTTGGATGAACGTTACTATTACCACTAGGGAGAACAACACACCATCTCTCCAGTCGGTGTCAACAACAAAGAAGTGTCATCACTCCTGCAATAATCCGCCAAATTCTTCATCGATGATGCTAGTTCTCCTGCTAGATATCCGAAGGGCACCACAGATCTATCCTTTGCCCAACATGGATATCAAGGCAATCTCAGTGCCTCCACTATCATGAAGAAACACTTCCATGACGCTGAACGCCTAATTTTTCACATGGTGAACGTATGTTTGGCTCCTAAGACTTCATCTTGGGATCAAATGTCGACAAAGTGGCAGCAGGTAATGTATTCTATTCTTGAGCAACAACCGTTAAACTTTTCAGAAATAATATTTTCGGAGCTCAAGGATATGGCTCAAAAACTAACTGTAACCGTTGGATACTATATCCACGGTTCATAATGGCCATCATTACAAACCAGCTTAATGCTGAGGGACTTGTTGGCTTGGGAGTCCCTGCTACGGCTGTTCTGCCGGAAGTATACTCCCGGCACAACTCTGACCAGACACTCAAATTGGCTGCCAAGCTGCGCAAACCCACGCAGCTGGAACCCACAGCCACCACCTCCAAATCAAAAGTCCCCACCAAACCCACCAAAAGAAACCCAAAACGGCTACTCAGGGAATTGAGTCCCCTGAGGATGCCCCTGCAACACAAACGCAGGATATCCACTAGTCCAAACCCCCTAGTGGATACAATGACTCTTCCAGCCATAGCCGCTCAGGCTTCCTCTCAACAGGAGCCTGCAGCAACCACACAAGAGGTACCTACATATCTGGGATCTTCCTCACATGAGGAGATTGCCATTGAAACGCACCAACCTCCCCAGGTGCACACTACTTCTATCCCTTCACCCCATACAACCGCCCCTCACAGCCCAACTTTAATAGTTGCACAAGTGCTGACTCAACTGCACTCCTCACCCCCTCCCCAGAAACCTCTTACTACTGGGACCACCTCTACAATTGAGGGGGAGGAGCACAGTGCAATTGAGAACCCACAGCACAGGGGTTTACCACTTCTATCTCCTGGTGTAGATAAGGAGCTTAGAATTCTAGTGAGGCTGCCACCTCTTCTGAATCAGCACATGATCAGAATGAGGCTGGTAACAGTGCTAAGACCTCACTAGAGGCAACAGCTGATGATGGACATTGTCCTGAGGCTAGAAGTCCCCAGTACCAAGCAAAAGGGGCACATGCAACAACTGGTCTACACCCAGTGCATGTCAATCCTGCTAAGCAGGAGGTCAGATGATTCAGCTTCGGCTGATGATGACCTGGGCTTTTTCTACGATGTTCTTGCCCAGAACACAATCCTTGAAGAGAAAGTCAGTAGGCTGCAAAACTACTTGACCAACTCTCACAAGGAGAAAGACCATCTGCCTCCACCAACCCACAGATGGCACCTTCAGTTGAAGGTTCCCCAAACACTGAGCCACTCCAAATCAACCACCCCTGCCTCTGCTTCAGGCCCTATTTTCAGGAACAGAACCCTCCTGAGCAAATAGGTGCTGTACTACAAAATTCCCTCCCTCTCATCACACCATAATCACTGATATTGTGACTAAAGCCATTGATGAGAGGCTTTCCTCAACTTTACAACCATTGATTGATGCTGTTGTGCAAAAGACACTTTCTGCGGTACAAACCCTTCCTCCAGTGCATCCAAAAAGGCGGAGAGTACTGCAGTGAAAGAAAAGAAGAGGAAAAGAACAGAGGAAGAGAAGGAAGAGAAGCAAGCCCAAGAGAGGAGAAAGAAAAGCAACTCTGCTCACTTACAAGCGAAAGAAAAGTGCTGATGATCATACTGCTGAAGACAAATCCTTGGAAGAGCTGGTAAAAGAAGCTGACACTACACACAGCCGATCCATGGATAAAATAATGAACAACTCTTCAGGCAGGGGTTTGATACAGCCACATTGGATAGTGAGATCAGAAGGTTGGAAGTCAAGAGATTCAGACCCGATGGGTTGGGTATGATGCTCTTGAAAAAGAGAGATTGGAGATCATGGTCCGCTTCATTGCAAAATACTTAGGAAGATCTTAATGGAGATTTGCGCGTGGACCAGGGATAGTATTCTGGCTATAGCCACCAGAATCTGTCTGTCTGAGCAATTCCACAAGGGGATTATTGTTGAAGCCCTTGATGAGGCGGGCTCGTAAAAGGTTAGAAATGGCAAAACTTACAAAGGCGAAACTTACTACAAAGATGCTGGATCAACCTTCCCTTCCACCCACTCAAACACTGCCTACCCCTCAAATCTCCAAACCAATCTCTAAGCCAAAGTCCAAACATCCTCATTCTTCAAAACCAATTCCCTTACCAACCCAACCATCATCCAGTGATGCACCTAGAAGGAGGAGAAGGGTGCTGAGGATGGAAGAGAAGAAGAAGAAGAGGATGAAGATGATAGTCTGCCACTCTCTACTATTCTAAGCTACCACAAAACCCAGAAGTCAACCCATGATCACACCTGACTCTCAAAGGAAATGGTCAGAGTCAAGATAGAAGAGAAGAACAGCAGAAACAGCATGATGAGCAACTATTGAAGATGGTTGACAAGGAATTTCCTCAGTCATCATCTATTCAAGCCATGAAAGGGCATGCTCAGAGGCTGTACACTCTCAGGCACACTTTTCAGTATCAGAAGGAGAGAGTGAGTGAGAGTATGGCCAGACCCCAGGGTGAGTTCTAGAATCCATAAAAGAACTATTCCACACACACACAATGGCCAGGTTAGAAAACAATAGAATCTACCATCATGTTGGCCATTGTAGTCACCCCTGGGAAATAATTGATGAATTCAAGAAAGCTCATCAAGCAAAGATGACCCCTCAAGCCTTACTAGAAAACAATGATGATAAAAAGGTTGTTATATAAAAAGCTTGAAAACATCCAGAAGAATGAGCTCCAGTTACTCCTTGAAGGCACCCATCCTGATGAATTTGTCTATAGGGAGGTAACTACAGTGGAGCTGAAAAATGGCAGGACCATGAAGTACTTATCTGAGTACTATGGTCCAGAGTTCTTCTTCGAAGGAGGAGTAGAAGAACTCTCTCAGGAGGAACAAGTTGTACTCCTTGAGGCCTATGTTCGAGAGTCATACAGACTCATTATGGGGAAGTAAATCTCATGAAGGGGATAACAACTCTGTGTCCAGTTCCCCAAAACAGAGTTCCCATTCATACCCTGCCAAACAATATCTGAGATTTCTTCCCAGGCCGGAGCTTACATGGGTCATCTTCTCTACTGATCAAGAAGGAAAAAGACCAACATTTTGCCAACAATAAATGGGATAATAAATAATTTAGAGGTTTTGGCTGCATTGGTTCAGGGGGAGTTTGTTGGACCAAAAGAACCAATGAGCCAAGATCAGAAAACCTCTAAGTCCCACATGGTATCACAACAACTGCTGAAAGCTTCATCAGCAGTTTGACAAGTGCTGAAGACTTCAACAGCTGAAGATCAAGTGCTGAAGACTGCATCAGCTGAAGAACTAAAGTGCTGAAGTACAACAGCTGAAGAACGCAAGTACTAAGCTGAACAGTGAAGAACACAAGTGCTGAAGCTGAAAGACAAAGTACTGAAGTACAACAGCTGAAGAGTTTACAAAGTCTGAAGACAAAGACTGAAGACATCAGCTGATGACATCTACTGAAGTCATCAGCTGATGAAACATCTGAAGGTCAAAGTCTGAAGATCAGTATGAAGCCAGCCTCAGTAGTTTGTCAAAACTGCTGAAGAGTACTTTTCAGTAGTTGTGATATCAGTAGTTTTATATTTCTAGTTTCAGTAGTTTTATGTTTCAGTAGTTTTAGTTTTATGTTTCAGTAGTTTTGTAAAACGACTGAAGAGCTTGTTCTTCAGTCGTTGTAGTTTCAGTAGTTTCTAATCAGTAGTTTTATATTCTGTACTTAACACTCTGATATGTTCTCAATAGTTGTGAACATTTCAGTAGTTTGTTAAGATTTAGTTATTTTTGTAATAGATCTGCCAGTTGTCACTTTCCGTGATAACAGCAGTGATTGTTGCACTCTATATAAGGAGTGACAACCTATTGTAATAAAGTGAATGATTTGATCAGAAATATTCCATATCTATAAACATTCCTTGAATCAGAAATATATTCTCTCACTATAACCGTATGTGCTCTTAATGCATACAAGTATCGATTTCTTGCTACAATTGTCTAATTCCTGTTCTTATTCCGCTGCTTTGAACTCTAATACATCAAACTTGTAATCGCTGATCCTAACACACAACCACTGATGCTGCATCTACCACTCATACACCTACCTCCACCTCACCCACGATACCCAACACAATCCCACCACAATTCATTCCTATTCCTCCTCCCATCTTCACCACATCCACCACTACTGCCACCACTCACCAAGTTGGTCCCTCCACATAATCCACAGTTACACCTGGATCTATTATACCCATGGTCAGGATAGAGCAAGCCTTAATCGTATGGTACTAAAGCTGATAGCCACTGATGATCTAAGATCTACTCAGATCAATCAGCTGATGGTTGTAAATGCGGCTCAAGCAAAGCAAATCGCTCAGCTAAGTGATAAGAATGCGTAGTATGAGGGAGCCTTAGGTCGAGCCACCACGCACTAAAAAGTCAAAACGAGCTGGTGATGGCTTCGGTAAAAGCGAATTGAAGGACTTGAGAAGAAGACCAAAAAGATCTTGCTAAAGCTGAAGGGATCAAAGAGTGAGCCATTAAAGATTAAGGATGGTGATGATGGGGATGATGAAGATGAACTCACTGAAGAGGAATCTGAGGAAGAACATGATGATGACGAGGGAGCGGGAGGAAGTGGAAAGGGAAAAGAAGGTGGTTATAATGACGATGACAAGGAGATCAGAAGGTGATGCATCTGCGTTAGCCTCAATCCATCAGTGAATGAGAGGCGCACCAAGAGAAATCAGGGTCAAGGAACCTCGTTCTCGGTCCCTCAAGCTGAAGAGACACCAGATCAAGACAAAAATGAAGCTCAATAGATAGATGAATATGATGTCGGCCCCCTTTAGCATGTCAAGACTCAACTTACTATGATTCTTGACTTACAAGGGATCGTCAGAAGATCTGTCAGCTACACTCCTAGGAAGGAGAGATCATCCACGATCTTACAAATAAGAAGCTGGCTGATATCTTCAAATTAATCCAGACAAAATTGTCAAAGATGCTCCGAAAGTTGATATCTTAAGTGATGAGGAGCTATAGGATGTGGATGAAATTAAGATTGAAGATGTCACAGCTGAGCACTATCCTGAGTACACTGACCCTTAGGGCAATGCTATCCCCAACTTGGGTGAAACTTTTGGCAGTGATACTTTGATAAGTTAGAGAGATGTAAAAAGAAAAATAGAAAGATGAAAGTACAGCCCAAGCTTTGGATGCTAACATTGATATTAAGAAAGCTGAATGGGCACCTTGTTTGCTGAAATGAAAGCCCAACGTGCACCCCCAAAGCAAAATACCTACACCAAACTTTACAGAGTCAAAATACATTAGAAATTGTCGGGCAAGATTATCGCGTGGGCATTTTGAAGACCTGGAAGTCTATGCTGTTAAAAGGGAGAAAGGGATTGAGTACTTTAGATATCCACATGATCTGAAGACTCTTCCTGGTTTTGAGCTCAACCAACTGCATGCTTAGATCTGTTATATGCTAACCAAGAAAGATGTCATAATGGTTGAGGCTGCATTGAAGAAAAATACCACACTAGATGGGTAAACTTCAGACCTCAATAACCTAAGAGGCTCATTCATAAGTCTGAAGTTGAGCCTATATCTAGAAAGCCTAAAGTAGTATTGAAGTGGAGTCCCCATGCACAATGTCCAAGATTCCCTTACGGAAAATTCCTCAGGGCTTCACTCCACACTTTAAATGGTGGTATTATGATTGGATGACAAGGGAAGCAGTTATAGTTTGAACAGAGATGGAAAGATAGAGACTATTAGGGTATTTGACCTGATGTTAATTACTAACTTGTCTGCTAAAGATGTCTATAGTTTATACAAGTGGCAACTATTCTATGACACGAAAGACATTGTACAAGCTCTTCAATTCCAACACGTTATATGGCTCTGCTTTGCATTCGAGATACATGTTGGACTCACGAGAGAAGAGAAGTACAAGAAGTTCCAAGAACATGTGAAGAATGTTAGACAATAGGGTAAACTAGATCCAATGGGAAATGTGTAGATACATGATGTCCCTAGTTTATATGCTTAAATGTAAAAGTCTTTCATATCTGACATATGTGTAATGTGATGAAGTAATGAAATATGATATATGCTTTGATGTTTATTTATCTTTGATTCATATGTATGAACTTCTTATATAGATTTGAGTTTGTTGTACACAATTCTAAGTTAATAATGATTAAGTAATGTGTTCAATCTAGTTGGGTGATTAATCATGCTAATGGACCATACGCATGAATATATCATGCTTGTGGACCAGTCTCATGACTGAACCAGGAAACTGGATCAGTCGTATGATTGAGACATAAGATTGACTCAATCGCGCGACTGAACCTTCAGTCGTGCGTATGGATCTCGCATGATTCAGTCACACGATTGAACCATGCTAATGGTTAAGTCGTACGAATGGAAACTGCATAGCAATAAATACCACCTAATTTGTGAAAAAACACTTTGAGAGATACTTCGAATACACAAAAATCCTAGGCGTCCAGAGTGTCCCAAACAACTTGTCCAAGTTCATAGTTCGATCTTGATCGATTCCTACTCATTCTTAATGTCTAGTTCATTCTTATATCAATCGGGTTATGGTTCTCACCAATTGGATCGCCAATCAAATAGGATTCCGCACTATTTGGTCTGGTAAAATGCAGAATCTGTTAGTACTCCGTACGTACACGGTCCTAACAAGTTTACCACTTTTGAAAACCTTTGAATATGTAATGTCTTATGTCAATGCAATCTAAGCCCTGTTATAAAAGGTCACTCCCTGATATTTTTCACTAAGTATAAATTCTTCCGAAGAGGTATTAACCCTCGGAAGATATTTTACATATCTTTCGAAGCAAAATTCCTCCAAAGATAATTTTTTTCTCAGAAGATTTTTTAATCTCGGAAGAAGTGATTGATTACATATCAATCTACTTCCGAAGCTTATTAAACTCTCCATTCGGAAAGCAATCTTTACTCTCAGAAACAAAACTTTACCTTCAGAAGTAAGAATTGCCTTCGGAAGACAAATTACCTTCGGAAATGCTTTATACTCGGAAGAGAGATTTTACTGTATAACGAAAATCTTTTGGGCCCCACACTGTAAAAGTAAAGATTTTGTTAATGATGTCAGATTATTTAACTGAACTAAACTTACCGCCCCTGTCACAACATCCACTAAAACATCACATCACCTTATCCTAACCCCATTACCACTATTTCACCCTCTTTTAAATAATCCCAACTATTCACTTTCATCTTCTTACCATATTTTTCTGTCCTAAAAGTTTTCCTCATTCTCAATTTACCCAAGTCCAAACTCATCTCCTTTCACCTTTCTCAAATGGCACTTAACCCTCAGCATAATGAAGTCGCACTTCTTGATTCTTCAAGAGATACTTACTTCTCTAATATCATTTCTTTTCTTACCTAATCATCTTATTACACTGCCTTGACTGTTTACCCTATTGTTTATTCCAATCATATGGCTGAATTTTAGGAAAATGGTCAGATTGAAACCCTAAATGGGGTTCGTGTAATAAGATCGAGCATTTGTGGCAAGGAGTTGGTCATTACTGAACAACTCATTAGGGAGCATCTCGAGCTTCATTTGGAGGGTGCACCCACAAAGTTCCCCAAAGCAGATTTGGACAACACCTACATCCAAATGGGATATGGTGGAGATCTTAGCAGGTCCACAGTCTACAAGTTCAACTTTTCATACAACTAGAAGTTCCTGCTGCATGTCGTCCTTCATTGTCTGTCCAATAAATCTAGGGGATGGGATCAATTCCATACGAACTAGGGTGCCTAGTACATGGAATGGTGAGAAGCCTCAGATTCAACTATTCAAGATTTGTGTTGACCAATCTCATGGGAAATCTTCAGAGGGAAACATTCTTTATGTATCCCAGATTTCTCCAGCGCATTATCAACTGTGAGCTGGACCAGAGTCAGCTTGTCTGTGCAGCTGCTCTGATTGTCCCTCAAATGAGGCCAACCATCTTCAAGACTTTGAAGAAGGTGTCCACCAATTTCACTGGAAGGTACACTCCTCTATTTCCAGGTATGACTGAGTAAATAGTTCTTGGTGACATCCCTGTTAACCCCATAGGTGATGAGCCCACACCAGCAACTGCCCCCACACTACCAACTCTACCTTCTCACCCCATCACCATCTCATATCAAAGACGTCCCAAAGGAACCCTTATTCAATCTACTCTAATTGAACAAGCTCCTCCTGTTCAATCCAAAAAGACTAGAGTGGAACATTGGGCTCCCACTCAGTCTGAGGTCTCACCATCTTTCACCATTGACCTCAATATGGGTCTTAAGTCTCCTTAGTCTCAAACCCATGAGCCTATCATGCAAGCTATAAGCCCTCAAGGTGAGTATCTATACTTCTATAAGCAGCCACAAAGGGACAGCCCCACCACAGACTCAACGCCTGTAGACTTTGATCAAGGTCCTGGGTCATTAGGTTTAACCTCTCTATCATTTACTGACCTTCTTTTCAAAACTGATGAAGAGATTATGTCTCTTCATGGAAATGAAGTTGATCTCCAACACTCTTTCAAAGATCAATAGAGCCTAGAGAGACCTCTTATCTCTAGCCCACATCAGCAAGCTTTTATTGAGGTGAGTCCCACTAATGTGGCGGGCACTCATGCAGATTCAACTGCCATTACAGAAAATGCCTCAATGGACCTTTTAGACAGTGGTAACATTTGTGAGATTGAATATATGGCAACCATGCCTTTTGATGACTCTGAAAGAGACATCACTAAGCAAGGGAAAATAGGGTGCCAATAAACCACATCTGGTGGTGAGGAAGAAGATACTAGGTATGTTACCTCATCTCCCTATGATTCTTCAAAAGAAGATGAGGGAAGACTGCAACTGACCATTCAAGACCTGCTTTCTAAAGTCTCAAACCTTGAATCCAGGGTTAGGACTTTAAGGCTAGGTCCGCCACTCAACAACTTGAGATATATAGTCTCAAGGCTCAACTAGCTGAGAAACAGATTGAGAGATTTGTTAGGCATGTACCCATCCAGCTCTCCTTGACCACTTCCTCTACCTCATCTAGCTCTCAGGATGATGCTACCATAAAGGGGGAGAGTGTTCAGAGACAAACACATGAGGAACCACTTAGCCAAACTTCAACCTAAGGTCTAAATGGAACCTGAGATTCAATTCGAAGGGGAAATGAGGACTGATGGCCACACAACTGAAATAGTTGGGACAGAAACTACACTCCCTCAAACTTCTGAAGCTAGAGTCCAAGCCTCGGAAGAACAAGCTGAGTATTATAAAGCTGAAATGGAAGTTATGGAAGGACTATTCTCATTGTCCGAGGATCTAATCATCACAGATGCAATTCTAGAGCTGGCATATGAGGTGAATAGTGAGAACTTTCTCAATCAACCTCTAGCTCAGACACCTTCATTACCTCTCTCACAATTTGAATCCTCCCTCCAAGAACCACCAAAATCAAGCACTTCAAAACATGAGAAAGGAAAGAAGAAAATAATTGCAGAAGAGATTCAGGAGGAGAGGATTGAAAAGGTTAAAAGAAAAGGTAGACTTCCAACTGCGAAGCTGTTAGCTGCTAGTTCCAAAGCAACTGCAGCCAACTAGGCAATCAACAACAAGAAGAGGGTAGAGATCATTGACTGGCTCATCAAGCTTGGAGCTGCTAATGAAGACATACTCCTGATACCATTAAAGGAGTTGGTAGAGCTAGAAAAGGCAACCATGTTGTAGAATGAACAACAGAAGGAAGCAACACAGTTGGCCTTAGAGGAAGAAAGAGAAATAGAGAAGAGGGAAGCTGACATGCAGCTCCAGAGGGAAAGGATAGCTTTCCTAACCTCCAGAGGTTTCTCTTCTGAAGAACTATCTCCACGTGATGATGATACGATCCTATGGCTTTGCAACAACGAGCAGGATCAACTGGAGAAAAAAAGAAAGAGAACTGCAAGAGAGAAGTTGAAGGAGAAGAAGAAGAAGTAAGAAGAAGCTAGGGTTACTCGGCCTAAGAAGATAGGTGAGAAAGCCTGAATGAAAGACTATCTCCGGGCTCACGGCTTCTCTAGTAGGTAGGTGGGACCTATGTCTGAAAAGACACTTCAAGGAATTTTCAGCGAAATCAAGGCTGACATTCATATGGGAAAAAGGAAGAGATTTGTAGAAGGGTACAGAGGATGATCTTCAAGCCAACCACTCAACCCCAACCTGAACCAGTTCCCTCTCCATTCACCATCAAAACTGAATCCTACACACCTGATCCTACACCACTATCCATACCACTTCCTCACCTAAGCACATAAACTACCCATCCTCCAACCTAACACACTCTCCAGAACCACTACATCACAACCTACCCAACAACCTTCCAAACCATCCCCTCAGCCTTTCAAGGCAATCAAGACAAAGCTCTCAAATTGCATAACCCTGAGCGACATCTCCTTTGAGGAAGACTCTGTCAAACTGACTTATGTTGATGGATCTTCATGTTAATTTACAAGAGATCAATTTCTTGATCTGCCCAGAGGAACACTGGACCATGCTGCTAGACTTCTTGGTCCCAACTTTGACTCCTTAACCATGAAGAGAAGAAGATAAGAAGAAAACTGGCGACTCAACTGGATACAAAAAAGGGGACAAGATTCCTAGTCAGCCTCTTGTGCCTAGAAAGAAAATCATGTAGTGGAGGTTTGATGAAGCCTCTCACAACTTTGTTGTGGAGAGAGAGACAATGGAGAAAGTAACAAGCTGAATGCCTCCTTTATGCTACACTCTAGCAGATTGACATTGCTGAGTTAGCAGAGAAACCATTCTCCAACCCCTCCAACTCCAAACTGCTGCTCACATCAAAAGTCACCTTAGAAGCCTCATCTTGCTGAGCTTACCACAAAAGAAAATATTGAAGAGGAGTTGAAGCTGAGAGAGAAAGAACACAAGGAAAGGTCAACCACCAAAAGCATAGCTTTTCTACAGATGGTGGAAGGCCCTTAATTGGAACCAGTAGTTAAATAGGAGTATGAATACAGCTCTCATAAACTAACTCTTTTCAGAGGGACCCAACAGAGGGTGCATATCATTCAAGGTGACAGATTGGATTTCCTGTCAACCAATGATTTGTACAAGCTTCTCAGCACTACTTTTGGGAAGAACAAAGAAATAGATAAATATCTGCTTTCCCTGGTGCTGAAAGCTTTGAGGAGGAGGAACAAGTGAGGTTTTGGTAGCATCAGCTTAGGGGGAGTTTGTTGGATCAAGAAGAAGGCTATTACAACCAAAATCAAATCACTTAGAATATTGGTGCATCTAAAAAAAGACTTCCGAAGCCAAGTATGGAACTTCTGAAGAAAATAGAGCTCTTCCGAAGAACAAAGTGAAAGTTCAATTTCCAAAGACAAAATCTACTTCCGAAGACAAAGCATTCACTTCCGAAGATCAATTCTTAGAAGAAAAGATCAGAAGTGAACTTCCAAAGTATAAAGAATAGAAGAAGTCCATCAAGCCTCGGAAGAAGTAGCCTCTTCTGAAGTATAAGTGGTTTCGGAAGAACTTGTTCTTCCGAAGCCATTTAACCTTAGGAAGACACTACTATGAACGAGTAGACATAAGTATGGTCTCTGACACTCCGCTACAGACCTCTAAGATACTGCATGGTGTTTTCTCTAAAGTCATGTAGTTGACCATACTTTATTTTATTGTTCACCTTTATTAGATAGTACAGTTGCCAACTTTAGTTGGTGACAAAAGGTAAGTCATGTATATGTCATGACTAGCTTATCTTAGATAAGACTTTATCTAAGATACCTTAAACTATACCTTTGTAGTATTTGCATTAGTTAGAGGATTCCACTAGTATCAAAGTATATCCAGCTGTAGGTAGTAATATATATAGTTTCTCAATGTAACTCATGCTATATGCTTGTAAGAGTCTTGTAATACTTTGAGTTGAGAAGCAATATATGCAAGTACCTTGAAATTATCCTTGTGTTCTTTGATACTTATTATATTACTATCAACTCTTAGAATAGACTCTGCTTCATCTGTTGAGTGTAGTATAAGTGAGTTTGAGAGAAAACACAAGTGTTAAGGGACAAAACCGATCCTGCAGTTATGTATATCTGATGCGTATGGCTCACAAGGTGTGCCCTCGGAGGCGGGCATCACATGTTGGTATGAGAGCCATAGTTTATGTGAATTAAGCATTATCAGTTAATGTCTAAACACAAATTGAGTTAGGAAGACTCCGCAGATTTCCAATTAGCTAAGTAGCATAATGATAAATAAGAGGGTTAGATATGTGTTAATTATATTATGGAAGATAACTAGAATACATGAATAATCTAAAAGGTTAATAGTAGTTAGCTAATGTTATTAATGATTTACACTTAGCAAATTTATGTTATAGTATGTCACTTGTCATGTTTTCCTAAACATAATAGTGATTGATAGTGTGACTAGGAACTGTAGAAGACGTACACATCTGGATATTTTCTTGTTAATTAGTCTATTAAAACATTAGTGACTCGACTATAATTAAGATTAATTATAGTCAAAAAAATTATAGAATATAATGTTCAGGTAAGCAAGTGAAAAGGAATGTTTAATAAGGATGACATTCACATTCAGACACTCATACTAATGTATAATAAGGGGAAGTTAGAATGTTCGTAGGAGGTAAATTGATGATTATATTTGGATTCACATAATGGTACATTTACAATGAAAAGAATATTTTAGTAAGATTCTAATATGTTGATTAGGTCTTATGTCTTAGTGAGAAAGTAACTGCTCCTTATGACAAGGATTAGTGGTCAAATGGAATATGAACATATGGGCTAGATATACATTATTAGCTATTCAAATCTTGTATTGGTATTTACTAAGAATGTAATTTTCTACAATAAAATATAAACGGATGAGTAAGGTATTGAGAAAGGATAATTCCCTAAAATGTTGGAATTATTATCAAGCAACACTCGAAAGTGAGATAGAATGTCAAAAGTGATCCAGATATAGAATGCACTATAAAGGTACACTTAGATACAAGGAAAATACAAAAATTTATACTCAAGGTGTCAAGTTTATCACAATCACTCAACCAAAAATTAATCTTGAGAAGGTATAATGCGAACTATAGAATTTTTTTTCGTCATCTACAACTAAAATTGTAAGCAAAGAAAATAGGAAATAGAAAAGTAAGTACAAAAGCGTGTTTATAAATCCTTCATGACATGCAACCTCCAAGCTTTGATAACAACAAGGGATTCACAGAGGCATATGAGTACTAAAGTCAAATAAAATGTTAGACATTTGTGAAGACACGTAACAAGTTAGGCCTAATTCGCAGTATATTCATTCCAATCATATGGATAATGTTGGTGCGAATAGAAGCTTAATATCTGCTCTATTCAAGCGATCTATGAATTAAGAGTCTTAAGATTTACATCATACATTCATAAATAGAATTACTAATAGTAGAAAAAAACTGATAGTTGGCATCGTTAATAATAGTATGATAAGCTTAAATGTAACTTGACTTCTATAGACAATACCTATGAAAACCCAAAGAACTTGAGGTAGTCAAAATAATTGACTAGCAAACCTTCAACTAAGTATAAGTCACGTATGACAAAAGAATGGTATAACTTAGATTGTATAAAAAATAGTAGTATCTTATGCTCGAGAAAAAAACATTATCACTATAATTCAAGTCCATAAAATTTCAAGAAAATGGTACATTATTGTTCTAGCATATACCATAAACACTGTGAATATTTGGTAATTCTACTTGAATTGACCAATGAACCTGAGATATTCATGGATCTTATGATTTATAAACTTTACTTGGGTAATTTATTATCATCTACTGTGACAACATTCTAATATATATTCAAAGGATAGAAGAGATCACAAAGACCATCTTAGAGAAATCCTAGATTACATAAGCAAGTAAAACCTTACACTAATTATTGAAATATACATTTTAAATATGTAAAGTTAAATTCTTAGGCCATATGTTCAATAAGTAAGACAAACAAGTAACACATGTTAATAACAAGCAATTAAGAGATGAAAAAAAATCCCATATGATTTTGAAACTTTTGGGGTTTAAAGAATATTATTAGAGATTTATTTAACTTTCTCTAAACACTAGTGAAAATAATACAACTATGATATATGGTACCATCCAGGAAAGAGTGAAGTTAATCACCGGTACACTTTATAAACAAGAATGATCCCAATCACTAAAACTTGAATATCTACAAATAATATTAAGATAACTAAATTGAAATCCACAAGAAAATTCTTGATAAAAAATCACATTAAAAAGCAATGAAGGATTGGTAGACCAAAACTATTAAGAGATAGAAGTGATAGCATCTTAAGACTACACAATTATATATGAGTATCGAGTCTTAGCATATTACATGATATGATACAAGATGAAGGACGTAACCAAAATATAGAACAGACAGTGGTAGTAATAACATGTAATATGATATAAGAATTATTATTGGTATTCAAGAATCAAAGATCAATCACAAGGAGTTTATGGGAATTTCTTTATGTCCTTAAGGATTATTGTGACACATTAGAAATTGTCTAACTAGATACAACAATCTTAAATCTCGTAATGGAAATGGAAGATAACCAAAAAAACGTTGTTAATTTCATGATTAAATTATGTATATGACCCCATCTAGTTAGTGGATGATACGCTTAACAGATTAGTACAGTCTCTACCTATCTATCAAACTATAACATAGAAATTTTAGCCAAACTCTTTAATCTCATTTTAAGATGTGCCTATCCTGACTATATCCGATAGAGTTTATCATTTCACTTCAAAATTTTTAATAGGGTTTCTAAAAAAACTAAGAACTCGAGTAAACTGAAGAACCTTATGTTAAAATAAGAACAAAAAAACAAAACTACCGTGGCACAATGGTAGTAGACTTTTCTTGAGGATTAAGACACCAAGCAATATAATATAGGAATATACTAGAGTCAATATAACAAGAGTTTGATATCAGTTGATCATTTTTGGCAAAAGAAAATTCTAAGAAATAAGGATATAGTGGTTAACAAAACAAGCTATTAATCATCAAATGTAGGAATCTTAGCTCAAAAGATAATTCCATTAGTATTTGCTGAGTGCTAAGGTTACAAAAAAGTCTGAGAAGACTTGGGGATTTGCAAAAAAAAATGAAAGCCATACATCCTCAACTCTTTAGGTAACCTTTGAATTTCGAGGACAAAATTATTTTAAGGGGGAAGAATGTAACATCTTGGGTTTTTTAGGGTTAGATGTAATAGTTAAAATAAAATAAATATGAATTTTACATTTTTTATATTGTTAAACGAGTAAGTTATGAGTGAAATTACTATTTTAAATTAAAGTTTTAACGAACTTTAGTGTCGTAAGAGACCATACAAATATATATATATATATATATATATATTATATATATATATATATATATATATATATATCATATTTTATTCAAACGTGCTCAATTTTTAGCGAAACTTTTGTTGACTCGTAGAGAAAAATAAGCTTATCTCATTGACATATTTTAAATTCTATAAGACGTTATATTTAAAAATTTATAAGAGAAAATAAAGTAAGTAGCTTAATTAATTATAACTATATAATAATAATTTTATTATAAAAGTCTTATGAAGAAGAATCCAAGAAAGAAATCAAGCAATCAAGCAGCTAAACCATATCTCACGATCGCCTGTATGAACAATTTACCTGCTTGTTTGCTTCCTTAGAAATAGAAGCACTAGGATTAAATTTAGAGTATAAGTTTTCTTAGGAATGCTCTAATATAAAGAGAATCCCGAGTAATCGATAACAGATTACGTATTGTTATTAGTCATTTTTGGAGCTTGAGTAGGAGCGCGAATAGAGAGACTCTACATCAAATTGCCGTAGATAGTTTTAAGGTATGTTTTCGCTTAAGATTATGTCAAGTTAATTTAATATATGTTTTAGTACTATTATTAAGAATTGTAAGGCCCCATCTCCGGAACACTTACAATCAGATAATCATTGCACATCATACTTCAAATACATAACTTTATTTAAGCAACATAGCAGAAACATTAACTAAAACCATTTCATATATTAATAATCGCTTTTGCAAAATAATACAACATTATTAGTCATTGCAAAATATAGTTTGATTACATTAGAACACAAAAACATCATTATATTATAAAATAGATGCCATCCAAAACTTTTCAAGTAGCTTCACCTTGTGCCATCTTTAGCAACCATTACCTACCAACTTGAAAATGCATAAAGTTAGTATTGCTGAGTGAGTTTTAGTTTTATAAAATATACTATACTTTACTTTTGTTTAAAAACCTTTCCTTACTTTCATTCTTGATCATACATCAAATGCACATATAGGTAATATTTGTTATTATCTTCCATCATCTTACATCATTTTTTATTATTCATTCATTCTCTTTCATATCGTACAGTCAGTACATTCATCATTATCTTTCACTTTTTTCGGACCAATGTCATGTGCTATACCCTGAACATTATGCACAAAACTAGTTACTTGGCCTGAGGTCTATAAATAGACTCCGAACATTATGCTTGAAGCTGACTCCAGTTCCTAGGGCAAGCGACAAGGGTCCAATACATTTCGTCAATCACAAGGATTAGACCCATGTGTGCATCCTTCTAGGTTAGCTAAACCACACAAAGTTGAGCTAACAACATTCATTGGGTGTGAACCTCATTACATTGCTTGTAAGAACTTTTATTCATTCTTTACGTTCCACTTTTCATTATCATTAACTTGTGATTTCATTACATAATACTCTATGTTCATTAACATAATCATACCACATAAAGTCACATAATAGTACTTAAGGAACATAAAGAAAACACATAAAAAATAAGCACATACCCGAAAGCTAAAATAAGCCAAGAACACTCAAAACACTAGAAAACTAACCTGAATTCTGACTTCTCTTATTCTTCTCTCCAAACCTGTTGGACTAAAAGAATCAATGAGCTTGATCAGAAAAACCTCTAAGTCCCACAGACATCACAACAACTGCTGAAGACTTGATCAGCTGTTTGACAAAGTCTAAAGACTTCAACAGCTGAAGACTAAAGTACTGAAGACTTCAACAGCTGAAGACTAAAGTACTGAAGATCAACAGCTGAAGACCAAAGTCTGAAGATCAACAGCTGAAGACTGAAGTACTGAAGATCAACAGCTAAAGACTAAAGTACTAAAGACTTCAACAGCTGAAGACCAAAGTCTGAAGATCAACAGCTGAAGTTCAAGTACAAGTACTGAAGCCTTCAGAGTTTGTTACAACAGCTGAAGAAGCATTTTTCAGTTGTTGTGATGGTTTCCTTTCAATAGTTTTCTTTTATGTTTCGGTATTTGTAAAACGATTGAAGAGCATGTTCTTCAGTCGTTGTAGTTTTAGTAGTTTCTTTTTGGTAGTTGTAGTGATAGTTAACACTTAGTATTTTTGTAAGAAGATGTCAGCTGTTTTGAAATCTTCAGTAGTTGTGTTAACTTTCAGTCGTCTGAATAATTCTGTTAAATGTCACTATCAAATGACATCAGCAGACGTCACATCTCCTATATAAGGAATGTTCCACCACGACATATCTTATATAAGGGATGATTGACCTGATTGTATGAGTGACATTTTGCCACCACGAAAGCGCGTATTGAATGAAATATTTGATTTGCAGAATTCTTTCTATAATCGTTTGCTCTTACTTTGAATATCAACTGTATCCTTGTGAATTGTCTAATTCATTGTTTGATTTCCGCTGCAATTCTCTCTAATCAATCAAACGTAGATCACTGATCCTAACAATGGTATCAGAGTAGGTTATGTAGGATTCTATGTGCCCAAGACACGTAGAATATTGATGTGGTTAGTACGTTATGATCCAAGTCGGGTTATACCCAATAACAAGCTTTGCATCACCAAGAATTATTTAATTGATGATGGGTTCATACAATTAAATAATTACACCAAATTTAGAAAAAAATAGGTTTTCTAAATAATTATCTATGAGATGAAACAAGTTATAAGGATAATTTGTTGATGGGTTTATTATTATTTTGTTATTTAAAAGGGTTTAAATAACACAAATACAATGTGAGTATACTTTAGTTAAAATGTTTAATTAGAGAAGGTATATGTCACAATTTTAATATGTCTAGTACATGACTTATTAATGTGTGATATAAGACAAGTTTAGGAGGGAAAACCCTCCCCTTTTGGACCATTTTGGGCGGCCACCTTGTGTGGAAAAGTGAAAAATCTGGTCTTGAAACTTACACTCTTTATGAAAGAGTGTAAGACACACTTCTCATCCATCAATACATCTTGCATGCTCCAAAATCTCTCTCATCTTCTTCTCTCTTGAACCTCACGGCTGAAACAAGAAGAAGAGAACATTTTGGGTGTTTTTGGTGCTCTCTCCCTAGCAAGAGTGGTGGTTGCTTCAAAGGCTTGGGGTATACAAGCTTGAGCGTTCCTCCTCTTGGAACCTTGGTCGATTTCATCCTCCCAATTTTTGCTGCTGGATGTTCACGGTTTTGAAGGGCAGTTGGCGGTTTTCCTTTTGGAGTATTGGTGTCCAAATCCAAGTAATCATGATGCTTAATTAAAGCCAAGTGGGAGTGAACACTTGAAGACTTCTAAGCTTGATGTTTTTGGGCATATTTTAGCCTTCTTTTGGCCGAATTTCAGCATCCATTCTACTCTTTCTGTCGACATTTGTAGCTTGCTGAAAGGTAGTTTTGGCAGCACCTTTTGGCTGTCATATTATGTTTTTTTGTGTTTACATAGCATGCTCATTCACATATAAAAGATCCCTTTTGTTCATGGGTTTGTTTACACCATAAAACATCACATAGAACTTGAATTTTTCAGCTTATAAACAATGTCTTATTGCTATTATTCCGCTGCGTTTTTCAGAAAGTTTAAAGGGCTAAACTAGATTTTGTGTTCTTGCAAACCCGTCAAATGGCATCAAGAGCCGGTTATGTGGATGACTTGCTTGTTTTTTCCTTTAAAATAGGTTTTAAAGGATGATAATAATCTAAATATAAGCTGATTTGGGGCTGCTATGTTTCTGTTTTGTTGAATTCCCAACTTCAAGATTATATTTTACATGTTTAAGATTAAATCTTGAAAGATATATATATGTTGATATGTTGTGTTGTTTGGACAACATTTAAACCCGAATTTTTCAGTTTATGTTGGCTGAAAATTCGTTGGTTTTAAGGGGATTCATAGTTATATTTTGGATGATATAATGGATGCTTTTTCTAGTGCATAACCTAGCCATTGACCTTGTAATGTTTGTAATGGTTGTATTCATTCATTCAATTAGGTTGTATTATCTATTGTTTCAAGTGTAATTTTATTTATTATTGGGTTGTAATAAATAGATTAGGTGTAATTTCATTTTACTAGATATCATGTATTAGGACCTTATATCTTGTAATATGAAGCCTTGGAAGCACAAAGGAAGACACAAAAGAAACATGGTGCATTTTGGATGCGGTTTCAAGTGGGAGGCTTTTGGAAGCTTCCTATGTGTTCTCTTGTTGTAACCTTAGAAAAGACCAAATGACAACACTTGTGATGGCAAACAAGTGTTGTCAACATAAGAGCTATGGTTATGCACATATGATTGTTAATGTTTATGCTTGTTTAAATGTTTGTTGTTTGTTTGAATGGTTGATGTTTTGACATGCATAACAAACTCACTAACAACTTAACAAGCTGAAAATTGATGGTTCTAAAAGTTTATATAAAGTTATTAAAATGGTTTAATGATTTTAAAGATTAAAATTGGTTTTAATCAAAGGACCATAGGGTACCTTGTATTTGATTACGTGCAAATACGGGTACATAGGGTTTTCTAAACTAATATTATGAAACCTCTAAATATTCTTTAACAAGATCAACACCGTCCTTTTACACAACACTTGAGTCACTTGAGAACTCTTAGTGGGATAAAGGTCACCTAACCACTTTGAGGGAACTCGTGATTCAAGGTGAGAATGCCTTATTTGTGGGATAAAGGTCACCTAACCACTTGTTTTGGCAAACTCACACATGGGTGTAAGTAGGGTGTCTTGATTTGCAAATCATGTTAAATGGATCACCTACGATGTGGTTTTCAAATGGTGTTGATGGGATTAACATGCCGACTTTACATATGATGTTTCAAGTCGATCCCATATTTCTAGAAGTTGCAAATGGTTGCAATCGTCAAACGTCGACCACCTTATTAATTTAAAACGTGGGATAAAGGTCACCTAACCACAATTTAAATGTAATGTTGGGTTCTAGATTTTAATATGAAAAGACCTTAAAAGGCATTTACTATTAAAATTACAATATCAAAAATACTAAAATAAAACTTTGTTAAATTTTGTAGATGTCCTCAAATAATGATAATTCCGATAACTCATCCGCGTCCAACCAATCTCTACGAGCGATCCTCCAAAAGGAACGTCTAAATCATAACAACTTCATCGATTGGTATCAAAACTTGAGAATCGTTCTCAAGCAAGAGAGAAGATCGTATGTTTTAGACGACCCTATCCCCGATCAACCTAGCGAGGATGATGAGGAGGCCTACAACGATTGGCTGAAGTACACTGAGGACTCCGTCCAAGTGTCTTGTCTCACGCTAGCGAGCATGACTCCAGATCTCCAAAAGGAGTATGAACACCACGGAGCTTGCGACATGATAACCCAACTGAAGGAAACGTTCCAACAGCAAGCAAGGGTTGAGCGCTTCGAAACGGTTCGAGCACTCCATGCATGTCGTATGGACGACAACCAATCTGTTTCATCTTATGCACTTAAGATGAAAAGTCACATTGACCGCCTCGACAGGCTAAATTGTCCCGTCTCGAAGGAATTGGCCACGGATTTGATCCTTAATGGCCTTACCAAGAAGTTCGAGACATTCATGTTAAACTACAACATGAATGCTTGGGACAAAAGCATTGGTGAGCTTCACTCAATGCTCAAAACGGCCGAGGCGGCGATGGGTAAAAGGGTTTTACCCGTTCTCACCATCAATGAAGGTGGGAACAATAAAAGGCCTCGTCCCGCACCCAAGGCAAAGGTTGCCAAGGGTAAGGGACCCGCTTGGGGAAAAGGGAAAGGGGTGGCAAGGGTGCCACCCAAACCATAAGAGAAAAAGAAAAAGGTTGCTACTAACGACCCATGCTTCAAGTGTGGGGAGATTGGACATTGGGCAAGGAATTGTCCTGTCCATCTCCAAGAGTTGAAAGCAAAGAGGGATGCCGGGCAGACCTCAGGTACAATATACATGATCCATATTTATTTAAACATGATATCCTCTAACACATGGGTATTAGATACCGGATGTGGAACTCACATTTGTATTTGTTGCAGGGGTTCAAAAGAAGTAGTGACTTCAAGAAAGGGGATGTAAGCCTCTACATGGGCAATGGGGCTAAAGTTCAAGTTGAAGCCCGTGGTGACTACATCTGAAACTTCCAAATGGTTTGGAAGTGATTTTGAACAATGTTTTGTATGCTCCTAGTTTGACTAGGAATATTATCTCTGTAGCCTTGTTAAAACAATTTGGATATGTATTATCATTTGTTGAAAAAGATATTCATGTTTCTTTTAATGGTATGTTTTATTTTAAAGCTATTCCCATTAATGGTATTTATGAATTGGTTCATGAAAATACTTTAAATAGCTCATTGTACCAAACTAACACCAAGAAACTCAAGTTGGACTTGAGTGATACCTATCTTTGGCATTGTCGTCTTGGCCATATAAACAAGAAACGTTTACAAACACTTCAAAAGAATGGTCTTTTAAAAACAAATGAATGTGATTCATTTGATGTTTGTGAATCTTGTTTACAAGGAAAGATGACTAAGGCACCCTTTAGTGGAACTAACAAAAGGGCAAAAGATTTATTAGGAATCATACATTCAGATGTATGTGGTCCTTTTAAGCCAATGGCTAGGAATGGTGAAAGATACTTCATTACCTTTACCGACGATTATAGTCGCTATGGGTATGTGTACTTATTAAGGCACAAAGATGAGGCTTTTGAAATGTTCAAAATCTTCAAGAATGAAGTAGAAAATCAACTCAACAACTCAATTAAAGTTCTCCGTACCAATAGAGGAGGTGAATACCTAAGTGATGCCTTTCAAGATCATCTTAGGAGTTGTGGGATTGTCTCACAACTCACTCCACCTAGAACACCACAACATAATGGTGTGTCTGAGAGGAGGAATCGAACCTTATTGGATATGGTCCAATCTATGATGGCTAGAAGCTCATTACCTCAATCATTTTGGGGTTTCGCTCTGCTCTCCGCGGCCCTTATTTTTAAATATGGCCCCAACCAAAAAGGTGGAAAGGACACCTTTTGAGATATGGAATGGAAGAGTTCCATCCCTATCATACTTAAGGGTCTGGGGTTGTGAGGCTTATGTTAAGACTCCCACCCCAAACAAATTGGAAGTCCGATCCACCAAGTGTATTTTTATTGGATATCCTAGAGATTCTATGGGATATTATTTCTATGATCCACTGGAAAAAAAGGTATTTGTTGCGAGAAAGGGTGAGTTCTTAGAAGTAAAGTTCCTTATGGAAGGAACTGGCAGTAGAACAGTGGATCTTGAGGAGGATCAAGAACCAAAACCCGATGCACGTTTGGTTGAAACTAGCACTCAACGTGAGGATGTTGAAGTTGATCAAGTGGTTGATCAATACACACAAAACGTTCGTAGAAGTGGTAGAATTAGTAATCCACCTGAAAGATATGGATTTTTCATGGATGGATGCTATGTGGTAGATTCAGATGAGCCAACCACATACCATGATGCAGTGTCCAATTTGGATTGTGACAAATGGCTTGAGGCCATGAACGTTGAGATGCAATCCATGTATGACAATCATGTTTGGAAACTTGTTGTACCACCTCTTAATTCCAAGGTAGTTGGAAGTAAGTGGGTTTTCAAGAAGAAAACCGATATGCATGGAAACTTGGATACTTATAAAGCTAGACTTGTAGCGAAGGGTTTTACTCAAACTCAAGGGGTTGATTACGATGAAACCTTCTCACCTGTTGCGATGCTAAAGTCTATAAGGATATTGTTTGCCATAGCTTCTCATTATGATTATGAGATTTGGCAAGTGGATGTCAAAACCGCCTTCCTAAATGGATATCTTGAGGAAGATGTTTATATGGTTTAGCCTGAAGGTTTTGTCGATCCAAAACATCCTAATAAAGTATGCAACTTAAAGAAATCAATCTATGGATTGAAACAAGCATCGAGAAACTGGAATCATCGTTTTGATGAGGAGATAAAGAAATTGGCTTCATCAAAAACGCCGATGAGGCTTGTGTGTATAAGAAGGCTAGTGGGAGCACAATAACTTTCCTAGTATTGTATGTTAATGACATACTACTATTTGGAAATGACATTCCAACCTTGGAAGGTGTAAAAACCTGGCTTGGAAGTTGTTTTTCCATTAAGGATCTTGGAGAAGCCGCCTATATTCTGGGAATAAAGATCTATAGGGATAGATCAAGGCGGTGATTGGTTTAAATCAAAGTGCGTATATTGATAAAATCTTGAAAAGGTTCAAGATGGAAAACTCTATGAAAGGTACCGTACCTATTCAAAGAGGAACGATATTGAGTACGACTCAATGTCCTAGCTCAAAAGATGAGCAAGATAAAATGAAGGCTATCCATACGCATCTGCTATTGGATCCATCATGTATGCAATGATATGCACTCGACCGGACGTGTCATGCGCCTTGAGCATGACAAGCCGTTACCAGCAAAATCCTGGAAACAGTCATTGGATGGTTGTTAAGAACATACTTAAGTACCTAAGGAGGACGAGAGATATGTTCCTGATCTATGGATCTGGTGACGAGGAGCTCGTTGTAAAAGGTTACACGGATGCGAGTTTCCAAACCGATCGTGATGATTCACGGTCACAATCGGGATACATTTTCATTCTGAATGGAGGAGCTGTCTCTTGGAAGAGCTCCAAGCAGGATGTGGTGGCTCTATCAACTATAGAATCAGAATACGTCGCCGCCTCATTGGCAGCTCAAGAAGCTGCATGGTTGAAGAAATTCATTGCCGATCTAGGGGTTGTCCCTTCCATTCAGGAACCCCTAGAGATCTTTTGTGACAACGAGGGTGTGATTGCTCAAATCAAGGAACCTCGTGCTCATCAAAAGACTAGGCATATTGAGCGGAGATTCAACTACATACGAGATGAAGTTGAAAAGGGAAAGATATGTATTCGCAAAGTTCACACAGATCAAAACATTGCGGATCCTCTCACGAAGCTCCTTGAAAAGGCAAAGCATGAAGGTCATACTTGTGCCATGGGACTTCGATATTCTAGTGATTGGATTTGATCTGTAAATTTTGTATTTGGATATGTGGAACTCTATATTATTTGAATAAAATTATTTGGTTATAGTGTTTCAATTAATGTTCCTATTTAGCATGTTTTATCCATGAGTAAAATGTTTACTCTAAAATGTCCGTAGTCGCCCTACTTGTGGGAACAAGTGTGAGAGTAAGATTATTATGAACTTGGATTGGTTGATATTCATAAGGATGAATATAGAGCAATGGGTTGCTACCAAGATTCGTAGATATTTGTGGGACACAAATATTGGACTAACCCGCATCTCAAATTTTACTACATGGAATCTTAATGATTGATCATAAGTAAATTTGAGTAAAGGCGAATATCATTTGGTATCCTCCGACCTGAGATACATATTGAGTTTTGATATTCACTAAGTATTATACCTTGAGCTAATTCTTCACTGTCCTGAAATAGTGGACAGTACATAAGGGTATGTTCAGATATAACACGAGGTGTTTGTGAGAAACGTATGTAGTCAAGATGGAATTTGTTCGTCTTATTCGTTGAGAGTTAGATGTCTAAGGCCTGATTAAGTTAAATCAACAAGGAATGATCATTATGTGTCCTGGATTTAACATGACATCTGTAACAAAAGGATAGATGATTGATTCACCTAAATCATTTCAAGTAGGGTACTTGAAAGGGATGATGTTATTGAATGGCTATAAGTCATGCGTATTAAGGGTAGTAAACCGTTGTTAGGTGGTATTTACTGCTTGCATCAATCTTCTATGAATCTTGGGCAAGTGGGAGATTGTAGGATTCTATGTGCCCAAGACACGTAGAATATTGATGTGGTTAGTACGTTATGATCCAAGTCGGGTTATACCCAATAAGAAGCTTTGCATCACCAATAATTATTTAATTGATGATGGGTTCATACAATTAAATAATTACACCAAATTTAGAAAAAAATAGGTTTTCTAAATAATTATCTGCGAGATGAAACAAGTTATAAGGATAATTTGTTGATGGTTTTATTATTATTTTGTTATTTAAAAGGGTTAAATAACACAAATAACATGTGAGTATACTTTAGTTAAAATTTTTAATTAGAGAAGGTATATGTCACAATTTTAATAAGTCTAGTACATGACTTATTAATGTGTGATATAAGACAAGTTTAGGAGGGAAAACCCTCCCCTTTTGGACCATTTTGGGCGGCCACCTTGTGTGGAAAAGTGAAAAATTTGGTCTTGAAACTTAAACTCTTTATGAAAGAGTGTAAGACACACTTCTCATCCATCAATACATCTTGCATGCTCCAAAATCTCTCTCATCTTCTTCTCTCTTGAACCTCACGGCTGAAACAAGAAGAGAACATTTTGGGTGTTTTTGGTGCTCTCTCCCTAGCAAGAGTGGTGGTTGCTTCAAAGGCTTGGGGTATACAAGCTTGAGGGTTCCTCCTCTTGGAACCTTGGTCGATTTCATCCTCCCAAGTTTTGCTGCTGGATGTTCACGGTTTTGAAGGGCAGTTGGCGGTTTTCCTTTTGGAGTATTGGTGTCCAAATCCAAGTAATCATGATGCTTACTTAAAGCCAAGTGGGAGTGAACACTTGAAGACTTCTAAGCTTGAAGTTTTTGGGCATATTTCAGCCTTCTTTTGGCCGAATTTCAGCGTCCATTCTACTCTTTCTGTCGACATTTGTAGCTAGCTGAAAGGTAGTTTTGGCAGCACCTTGTGGCTGTCATATTATGTGTTTTTGTGTTTACATAGCATGCTCATTCACATATAAAAGATCCCTTTTGTTCATGGGTTTGTTTACACCATAAAACATCACATAGAACTTGAATTTTTCAGCTTATAAACAATGTCTTATAGCTATTATTCCGCTGCGTTTTTCAGAAAGTTTAAAGGGCTAAACAAGATTTTGTGTTCTTGCAAACCCGTCTGGTTAATCATTGATCAATCTAACAATTGATCATTGAAACTGCTAATCGATATCTGCAATAGATTGAATTAGCATATTTAGAAGAATCGGTTATAGTTAAATTGAATTTCTGCTACTTTCATTTTATTGCTTTTTGTTTTCTCTTGGTTCAATTTGGTTTGTTGTGTTTTGTTCTAAATCTATTAAAACGTAATTGATTTTGGTTGAATCTGAGAATGACTACTCCTTCTAATGACCCTCACAATACCGGTTCTTCAACCAAGCCTCCGATGCTGGTTAGGACTGAGTATAACATACGGCAACGAAGAATGCTTCATCACCTGTCTGTTAACAGTTCAGGTTGTTGGACATCGGTGGTACGTGGTCCACATAAGCCTATGGTAAACAATCCGGAAACCAATCAAATGGTTCAGAAGAAGAAGGAACAATACTCAGATGAAGATCGGAAACTGTTTGAGATTGATGCTAAAGCCCATGGAATTCTGGCCATCGCACTACCGAATGAAATCTATTGAGGGCTTATGCATCATGAAACTGCTCATGACCTCTGGAATGCACTGAAGGAACAATTCGGTGGAACTGATGAGGTCTTAGCAAACAACAGAGAAATCCTTGCCCAACAATATGAAACATTCTCTCATAGGAAGGGTGAGACACTGACTCAACAGTTTGAGCGTTTTTCCAGTTTGATCTCTAAGCTAAAAATGGTCAAACATGAATATACCAATAGCCAGATAAACAACAAATTCCTTAGATCACTGCCTGAGAGATGGGACACATACACCATTGTCCTACGCTGCAGTGCAAATCTGGATAAACTATCTCTCACCCAACTTCATGGGAAACTGCTTACATTTGAGAGAGAGATAGAGCAGAAAAGGAAACTGGCATCATCAGGAAAGCTCACTGATGACTTTGTACTAGGGAACACTGCCTTGGTTGTTCATGAGTCAGAATATGCTGCATCTGAAAGTAATTATGATGAGCATATATATTTCTCTTCAAATAGTTCAGATCATGCATTTGTTGGTGTTGATAGTCACTCAGGCTGTAATAGTGACAATTTATGTTTTATCATGGATGATTTGAAAGGAATAGCTGATGATGATCTAGAAGAGATGGATATTCTGAGACAAATGGCCTTGATTAATATCAGATCTCAGAATTTGTACAAGAGGACGGGCAAGAAATTTCCAGGACTCTCTGGCAAAACCAAAGTTGGTTTTGACAAGAGTAAGTTGAGGTGTCACAAATGCCAAAGGCTTGGACACTTTGCTAGAGAGTGTAGATCATCTGGATCTAACTCCTCTGCACCCTTTATGACTTTTCCAAGCACTAGTCTACAAAACAGGGGGCAACATCCTGCTAGTTCTGGTCATCATTCACAACCTGTTGCGCCTGCATATTTTGTCCCTCAGGGTCGAATGTCATATCTGTATCCCTGCTATTACATGCCTCAGCCAAATCCAGTTCAAGTTCCTACTGCACAACAACCACAAGCATTACCTGAGCCTCTACCATCTCAATCACAACCTCATCACAGCTTTTTCACCCCTGGTAATGTTGACTGGAGCAGTTTACCAAATGACCTCTCTGGTACTGAGCAATTATTTGCTGGTGATGGTAACATGGTGGTGAACATCCGTTTGGGAATCTAGCTCTCATGGCCCTGGAATCTACTGAGAGTTCATGCTCCAATGCATCTTCTCACAGGTAACCCAGGTATCCTCTGAGGCTAAGGCCAAGCTTTGTTTTGAATCTTGCATAGATGCATTTGTCTCTATTAGAGAAGCAAATGTAGCTGTAATTAATCAAAATCTAGAGCTTGACCAAACTATTTCAAAAGAAAAGTTGAATATGAGTCTGTCCTTAAGGACAAAGATGATGAGATTTATAAGCTTAAATGCCAATTAAATGATGAAAAGGCTAAGCTAGAGGTCATTCTTGAGAACCATAAGGAACTCAAAGAAAAACTTGCAGTTACCCAAGTTGAGTGTGACGGCTGGGTGTCATCCTACAAGGGATTTGAAATGCTGCTCAGTAAGTAATCTGCTTCAAATGTGAAGTTTGAATTGGTTACAACCATATTGCACCTCCAACAGATTTTACTCCAAAACCAATAGTAAAATCTGAAAGTGAAAGCAATCTCCAAACCACATTATCATGTGCATCATCCACATGCGATCTCCCAAAATCACCGGATGAGATAAGGGTGATACCTCAGCAAGTAAATTGGCTGATGGGTTAACTACTAAGCACATGAAGCTGAGTATTTCAGATGTTGTCCCTCAAAGTAACTTAAGTACTGAAGGGCAAGTTACAACAACTGAAAAGCATTTCAAATCAGCTGAAATAAATGGATTAACAACTGCTGACAATGAACAGCTAAAGAACAACTCTTCAGTTGTTACAGATTCTTCAGCACTGAACAAAATTACTGAAAGGAGGAAAGTTCTGAAGAGCACACCTTCAGTAGTTTCCTCATCAGCAGTTGATCAATCCAAGATGAAGAATAAGCCATGTGAAATATGTGGTAAATTCAATCATCTTTCTGATGAATGTTGGTACAGAAAAGGTTCCAAACTCAACAGAGATAAGCTCATTAAAATCCAGATGGATGAAATGAAAACTGAGTTTGAGACCAAGTTTGTACCGCAATCATTCCATTGTGATAAACCCAAGCCTTCAACCAAATTCAAAAAGAAGGATAAGGTTCATCACAAAACAGCTAATGGTGCTCCTCATGATAAAAATCAGACCAGGTCTGTTAATTTTAAGGAGGAAATGGTGGATCACAGGAACTCATCAAACACAAGTACTGATATGTCACAAGTGCTGAAAGCTTTGGCTACAAATCAGACACAACTTGTTATGATGGTTCAGCATTTGTTGGGGAGAGCTAACCAACTAGATGCACCTGTGATCAAATCACTGAAAAGGCATTCCAAGCCCAAATCCAAGGAATCCATTTCAGCACCATCTCCTTCTTCATCAGCTGTTAATCATAAGAAACAAGTTATGGTTGTATCTGTTGATGAATATAGACCCAAAACCAAAAAGGTTTGGGTCTCAAAATCTAACTAGTTTTCTTTTATGCAGGGTTCTTCAACATGCCAAAGGAGCATCTGGTATGTGGATAGTGGAGGATCTATGCATATGACTGGGAGCAGTTCTCTTCTTAATGACTACTCTCAAGGAAAGAAGGGATTTGTTTCATTTGAAAATGATGCCAGAGGTTACATCATTGGGAAAGGATATGTGTCTAATGGACAAATCCGGTTTGATGATGTCAACCATGTGGAGAATCTCAAGTATAATCTGCTAAGTGTCAGTCAGATGTGTGATAAAGGGGATGTTGCACTTTTCACAAGCCAGAACTGCAGGATTCTGTCTTCCCAAGTTCTGAGGCTGATTGACAAGGTAATGGATGAACATACTCTCCTAAAGGCCAACAGGATCGGAAGAGTGTATGCCTTGGATTTGTCAAAGAAGATTGATTTGAAGGGTCATCCATGCCTGTTCTCCAAAGCCTCTCTTCAGGAATCTAAACTATGGCATAGAAGGCTGGGTCATGTCAATCTCATAAACATGAATCAGCTGATCCACAATCGCTTAGTGAGAGGTTTATCAATAAAGGAGTTCCACTGTGATGAAGCCTGCACTGCTTGTTTGAAAGGAAAACAGCACAAAGTCTCATTCCCTCCCATTGAAGAACCTAAGTCTACTGCCTGCTTGTAGTTACTGCACATGGATCTATTTGGTCCTGTGAGAGTGATGAACATGGCGAAGAAGAAATACTGTCTGGTAATTGTGGATGATTACTCCAGATTCGTATGGACTTTCTTTCTACATTCAAAGGATGAGGTTGCTCAGAAGATTATAAACTTTGTGTTGTATGTTGAGAAGCAGTATTCCCTATCAGTCAAGTGTATAAGGAGTGATAATGGTACTGAATTCAGAAACCATACACTTGATGATTTTTATCTTTCAAAAGGAATCAAAAGGCAGTTTAGCATCTCAAGGACTCCAGAACAAAATGGAGTAGTGGAGAGAAAGAACAGGACTTTAATTGAAGCTGCAAGGTCCATGTTGGTTGACTATGGTTTGCCTTTGACCTTTTGGGCTGAAGCTGCCAATACAGCTTGCTATGTGCAGAGTAGAGTGTTAGTAAATCAGAGGTTGATGAAGACTCCATATGAAGCTCTACATCATTTGGCTCCTTTGATTTCATTCTTCAGAGCCTTTGGATGTCCTTGTTTCATTCTCAACACAAAGGGTCAACTCTACAAATTTGATCCTAAGGTGGATGCAAGGTATTTTGTAGGTTATTCATCCACTTGCAAGGCTTACAGAGTCTTCAACTGCAGAACAAAGATAGTTGAAGAAACCTTGCATGTGAAATTCAATGAATCTCCTAAGGATAAAATTCCACAAAATCCTGTGAAGTTGTTTGATCTGGACATACTGCAATATGCTCCTTATCAAACTCCAGCTGTTGCAGATCATGTGGATAAATCATCTTATGCAGCAAGTCTTCCACCTGGTGGTACTGAAGATGATGATGATATCAGTACTCACCTTTTCAAGTTCAGTGACCAAGTGCCTGAGTCTGCTAAACTTGATGTTCCTGTACCTTCAGTAGCTCCATCCACAACAAATGCTGATGAGATTTCTGATTCCTCTACATCGTTTGATTTCCATCTAATACTTGGTTTCAAGAATCTGAATCAACATCTGCTGATGCTGAACCGGCTACAAACACTTGCACTGATCTTATTGTGCACCAAGAGCTGAAGAATCACCCTATGTCTCAAATCATTGGTGGTATCAATGCTGGCGTCTCAACCAGAAGTCAATTGTCTAACTTGTGCTTCTATGCTCTCTTCATCAGTCAGCAAGAGCCAAAGAACTATCATGTTGCTTTGAGAGACAATGGATGGTTGGAAGCCATGCAGCTTGAGCTACTTCAGTTCAAGAAAAAACAAGTGTGGGAACTGGTTCCTCTACCCCCAGGTAAGTGTGCAATAGGCACTAAATGGGTGTTTAGGAACAAAACAGATGAAAATGGGCTTATTGTTAAGAACAAGGCCAGACTGGTTGTTCAGGGGTTTTCACAAGAAGAAGGTATTGATTATGATGAGACCTTTGCCCCTGTAGCCAGACTGGAGGCAATTAGATTGTTCTTAGCCTTGCTACATTCCACAATCTTAAAGTTTTTCAAATGGATGTTAAAAGTGCATTTTTATATGGTAAAATAAAATAAGAGGTTTATGTGTGTCAACCACCGGGTTTTGAGGATAATAAACATCCAGATTGGGTATACCAGCTTGATAAGGCTCTTTATGGGTTGAAACAAGCTCCTAGAGCCTGGTATGAGACATTATCAAATTTTATTCTTCAAAATAATTTCACTAGAGGCTCCATAGAAAAAACTTTATTCACTAAGAAGGTGGATCAGCATAAGCTACTTGTTCAAATTTATGTTGATGATATTATTTTTGCATCCTCTGATTCCCAGTTTTGTGATGACTTTACCAATTTAATGCATAAGAAGTTTGAAATGAGTGCAATGGGAGAATTACAGTTCTTTCTAGGATTGCAAATCAAACAAAAGGCTGATGGGACTTTCATTCATCAATCTAAATATACAAAAGATCTTTTGAATAAGTTTTATTTACAAAATTGTAAGCCCTGTTCTACTCCCATGTGCAACACCACACAACTAGATGCAGATCAGAAAGGTAAAGCTGTTGATGAAACACTTTACAGATGTATGATTGGATCCTTGATGTACTTAACAGCTTCTAGACCAAATATCATGTTTGCAACGTGTGTTTGTGCTAGATTTCAGGCTGCTCTTAAAGAGTCTCACTTGATTGCAGTCAAAGGATCTTTAGATATCTGCAAGGTACACAATCTCTAGGTTTATGGTATTCCACTGGACACTCTTGCAAATTGGTTGCTTTTTTCTCATAGTGACTATGCAGGGTGTAAGTTAACCAGAAAGTCAACTTCTGGTGGATGTCAATTCCTAGGCAACTGTTTGATTTCTTGGTAGAGTAAGAAACAAACATCTGTTGCTACATCCACTGCTAAAGCAGAGTACATTGCTGCTGCAAGTTGTACTTCTCAGGTACTCTGGCTTCAGAACCAAATTTTGGATTATGGCATTACAGAGACTAAGACTCCATTATTAATGGACAGTGCCTCAGCTCTTTGCATTGTCAAGAATCCTGTCAAGCACTCTAGGATCAAACATATAGAGATCAGACATCATTTTATTAGGGACTATTTTGAAAAAGGTCTGATTGATCCAAAGTTTGTGCCTAGTGCTAATGAGCTTGCAGACATTTCTACTAAGCCTTTGGATAGTTCGACTTTCCAAAACCTAGTGTTAAGGCTTGGTATGTTGCAGCTAGAATAAGTGATAACTACTGATGATCTCAGTAAATAAGTACTGATGATCATTTGTAACCATATCACAAATAAGTACTGATTCTGTTACAAGAACTGATACAGTCACAACTATTGTTATAACTACTGATATCAGTACAAACAGACAAGTACTGATGTCCTATGAAACAACTGAAAAACAGCCAAAAAGACTGATGAGTAAGTGTTGAGGACAGTATGAAACAGCTGAAAAGCTATGAATTGACGAAAACAACTAATGAGAATTTTCTCTTCAGTTGTTTCTAAAACTGTTGTTTCATCTTAAACAACTGATGACAAAACCATGTCTTCAGTAGTTTCACAACTACTGATGACTAATACCACGTCGTCAACTGTTTACAACAACTGATGACAAAACCATGTCTTCAGTAGTTTCATAACTACTGATGACTAACACCAAGTTATCAGTTGTTTCCAACATCTGAAGCTAAAACCATGGTTTTCAGTAGTTTTATAACTACTAATGCCTAAAACCAAGACTTCAGTTCTTTCAACCTCTGAAGGTTAATACCACGTCATCAGTCGTTTAAAACTACTGATGACTCACACCAAACCCTTCAGTTGCTTTATAACCCGTACCCTATAAATACCTTATCTTACAGAGCTTCATCATCACAAACCTAACGTTCAAAAACTCAGAACCTTCTCTCACTCACCCTCAACCGCTTAGGTTTCCTCTTAACAGGAGCCTGTAGCAACCACCTCTGGGGCACCTATACATCTGGAACCTTCCTCACTTTAGGAGGTTGCCATTGAAACGCACCACTCTCCCCGGGTGCATACTGCCTTCACACCCTCTCCCACTGCAACCGCCCCCTAAAGTCCTACCATAATACCAATCAAAACTAGGATAGCCTCAACCATTGAGGGGGAGGACCAAAGTGCTTCTGACACCCCACAGCACAGGGGTTACCATATTCAATCTCCAAGTGTAGAAACGGAGATTCAAATTTCTGGTGAGGTTGCCACTTCTCCTGCTTCAGCAAATGATCAGGATGAATTTGGTACTATCCATAAGACCTCACCAGAGGCAACTGCCGATGAAAGGCACAGTCCTGAGGCAGGAAGTCCCCAGTACCATGACCAAGGGGCACATGCTACTACTGATCTACATTCGGAGCATGTTCATCCTGATTCTATCAGGAGGTCAGGTGATTCAGTAAACAATGATGATGACCTGGGCTTCTTTTATGATGTTTTAGCCCAAAACACCATCCTTGAGGATGAGGTGAGCAGACTCAAAGAGCTGCTTGCCAAAATTTCTCTGGATCAAAGACCATCTACCCCTCAAAACCCACAGATGGCACCTTCCTCTGAAGGTCTCCCATACACAGAGCCACTCCAAAACACTCAGCCACCTGCCTCTGCTTCCGGCACTATTTCTCAGGGACAGAACCCCCCTGAGCAAATGGCTGCTCTCTTTCAACATTCCTTACCTCTCATCACATCAACTATCACTAATATAGTGCTTAAAACCCTTGATGAGAGGATTCCCTCAGTTATACAACCCTTGATAGAGGATGCTGTGAGCAAAAGGCTTTCTGACAATCAAACCCTTGCAACCAATGCAACCAAAAAAGGGGAGATTCAGTCAGTGAAAGCAAAAAGAAAGAGGATTGCAGATAGGAAAGAAACTGAGAAGGAGAAGGTGAAGGAAGCTGACATGGAGAAAGTGACTGAAAGTACTAAAGACTTTCATGTCACATACAAGAATAGGAAGAATGAAAAGGAGACTGACTTGGAGACAATGGTGAAGGAGGCTGGTGCCGAACACAGCCGATCAATGGATAACATCATTGATCAGTTTTTTAGGCAAGGTCACGACACTGAAAAACTTGACTCAGAAATCAGAAGACTGGAGATTGAAGAAATCCAAGCTAGATGGGCATTGATTAGGAAAGGCTAGAAATCATGACCAAGTTCATAGCGAAGTATCTTGGTAGATCATTGATTGAAATCAAGGCATGGTCCAGGGACAACATCTTGGCAATAACCCCCAAGATCTGTTCGTCTGAAGTATACACCAAAGGATTGGTTATTGAAGCCTTAAATGAAGCTGGTGCTGGGAGCAGGACTGAACTAGTCAAGCAATCTAAAGCCGAACTCACATCCAAAATGCTAGAATAGCCTGTCAAAATTCCCACACCAAAACCCACTAAAACAATCCTTTTACCCCAAAAACCACCACAACCACAACCAACCAAACCAATTCCCTTACCCTCAAAACCAATAGCCGATGATTTACCCCAAAAGAGGAAGAGAAGGGTACTGAGGCTAGAAGAGGAAGAAGAAGATAATGATGAAGATGAATATAGGCTGCCAATCTCAGCTGTTATACAGTTGCCTATGGCCAAACGTCACTCTCCAACAATTAATCCTGAAACTCAAAGACAAATTGTGAAAGTGAAGCTAGAAGAAGAAGAGCTTCACAAACAACATGATGAGGAATTGCTGAGAAGAGTTGACAAAGCATATGCTGCCACATCTTCAATCATCAACATGAAGAAGCACGCTCTCAGGTTATACACTTTTAAACATGCATTTTAATATCAAAAGGAGAGAGTGAGGATTTGGCCTGATACCAGGGTGTCTCATAGGATTCAAAAGAAAAACATTACACAGAGATACATTGGCCAAGTGAAGAAGATTGTAGATGAAGTGATCTCACTGGTCTTTGTAGTATCACACTGGGAAATCCTAGATGACTTCAAGAAAGCCTATAAAGCTAACCTGACCCCACAAAAGATGTTCGAGAATAAAATGGTGAAAAAAGGGTTAGTATATAAGAGGCTTGAGGAAGTTAGAAAGAATGAGCTCCAGTTGTTCTTAGAGGGTAATCACCCAGATGAATTTGCTTATAGAGTAATAACAACTGTGGAACTCAAAAATGGGAAACAGGTCAAATACCTATCTGAATATTATGGGCCAGAATCACTTTTTGAAGGAGGAGCTGAAGAGCTTACCGTGGAGGAATAGATAACCTTCCTTGAGGCCTATACAAGGGAGTCATACAGACTCATTGTTGGGAAGTAGATCTCATGGATGGGGTAACACCTCTATGTCCAGTTCCTCAAGACAGAGTTCCCATTCATCCTTTGCCAAACAGATCATTGAGACTTCTTCCAGGCCTGTGCTTACATGGGTCACTTCTGAGCTGATCTAGAAGACAAAAAGACCAAATCTTTCTGCCATAATAAGTGGGACATCTTCAATCAGTTCAGAGGTTTTGGCTGCATTGGTTCAGGGGGAGTTTGTTGAACCAAAAGAACCAATGAGCCTGATCAGAAAAACCTCTAAGTCCCACAGACATCACAACAACTGCTGAAGACTTGATTAGCTGTTTGACAAAGTCTGAAGACTTCAACAGCTGAAGACTAAAGTACTGAAGACTTCAACAGCTGAAGACTAAAGTACTGAAGATCAACAGCTGAAGACCAAAGTCTGAAGATCAACAGCTGAATACTAAAGTACTAAAGATCAACAGCTGAAGACTAAAGTATTGAAGACTTCAATAGCTGAAGACCAAAGTCTGAAGATCAACAGTTGAAGTTCAAGTACAAGTATTGAAGCCTTCAGAGTTTGTTACAACAGCTGAAGAAGCATTCTTCAGTTGTTGTGATGGTTTCCTTTCAGTAGTTTTCTTTTATGTTTCAGTATTTGTAAAACGACTAAAGAGCATGTTCTTCAGTCGTTGTAGTTTCAGTAGTTTTCTTTTGGTAGTTGTAGTGATAGTTAACACTTAGTATTTTTGTAAGAAGATGTCAGCTGTTTTGACATCTTCAGTAGTTGTGTTAACTTTTAGTAGTCTGAATAATTTTGTTAGATGTCACTATCAAATGACATCAGCAGACGTCACATCTCCTATATAAGGAATGTTCCACCACGACATATCTTATATAAGGGATGATTGACCTGATTGTATGAGTGACATTTTGCCACCACGAAAGCGCGTATTGAATGAAATATTTGATTTGCAGAATTCTTTCTATAATCGTTTGCTCTTACTTTGAATATCAACTATATTCTTGTGAATTGTCTAATTCATTGTTTGATTTCCGCTGCAATTCTCTCTAATCAATCAAACGTAGATCACTGATCCTAACAAAACCCAAATTTTTAGCTTCTTCTCTCTCTAGAAACCGTATGTAGCAAAGTTGATGGAACATGGGTGTGGGTGGCCACACCCACTGTGTACCAAATATAATAATATTTTATTCTTTGTACACTTCCCCTCAATGTGGGTTTTATTGCTTATCTTTCCTCTTGTTTTTTATTTCTTCCTTTTAAAATTTTTCAAGTTTTACAAGTCCACCCCCTTATATAGGTTTCATCCCTGAAACCTGTCATTCCTCGAACAACCATGGGTAATGTTGTCTCATCTCTTCCTTAGTCTCCCACGTAGACTCGGATCCTTTTCTATACTCCTATTGTACTCGTACCAAGGGAACCACTTTATTTCATAGCCTCTTCTCTTTTCGATCAATGATTGACACCGGTTGCTTCACATAATTGAATCACTCGTCTACCTCAATGTCCCCCAATGGTACAACCATATCTTCATCAGCTGAGCACTTTCTTAGATGCGATACATGGAATGTTGGATGAATTTCACTTAACTCATTGGGTAGCTCTAATCTATAGGCCACCTCTCCTACTCGGGTAATGATTCAAAAAGGCCCTATGTACCTCGGATTCAACTTTCTTGACTTTCTAAACCAAATAATACCTTTCCAAGGTGAACCTTCAACATAACTTTATCTCCCACCTTGAATTCAACCTGTCTACGTCTCTTGTCAACGTACGACTTTGGTCTATATTTGGTTGCCTTAATAAAGGACTTGATCTTTTCTAGCTTGTCAGTCATAGCCTTAATCACTTCGATGCTCCCGAACTACTTCTGACCAATATCACCTCAACATACGGGCGTCATACACCTCCTACCGTATACCATCTCATAGGGTGGCATGCCGATGTTGGCATGATAAGTGTTGTTGTATGAGAATTCAGCTAACGGTAAGTGTTCGTCCTAACTTCCTAAGAAGTTAATGATACATGCCCAAAGAATATTGTCAAGCGTATGAGTGGTTCTCTGCGACTGAAAATTCGTCTGTAGATGATAAGTTGTGCTAGTGTGTAACATCATCCCCATTGCATCATGGAATCTCCTCCAAAACTTGGATGTAAATCGAGTGTCAAGGTCAGACACAATAGACACCAGTACACCATGACGAGTTACAATCTCCTTGATGAACAGATTTGCTAACCTCTCGGATGAATACATTTTGCGGACCGGTAGGAAGTGGGAACTCTTTGTCAGACAGTCGACGGCCACCCATATAGCATCATACCCTCTTGCTATACGAGGAATCTTTGTGATGATATCAATGGTAATATGCTCCCATTTCCACTTAGGTATATCCAAAGGTTGGATCTTTCTGTATGGCTTTTGATACTTCGCCTTCACTTGTAAGCAGGTAAGACACTTACATACTTCGCTACCTCACGCTTTATACGCAGCCACCAATAATCTTTCTTCATATCATGATACATTTTTGTAGCACCGATATGAATGAAGTACCGAGTCTTATGAGCATCATCCATAATCCACCCTCAAAGATCTCCGTAATGAGGGATCCACATCCATCCAAATGGGGTTCTAACACCAAGAGTGTTTGCACCCAACTTCGTGACTAAACCCTTCATCCTTTGGACTTAATTTTGTATTCTTTTAGTGCTTCATCCTGATAATCCTTGACCCACTTCATCACATCGGAGGTCATAACCAGTTGATAAGCATTCACCTGGATTGGCTCGGGTCTCTTCTTTCGGCTAAGGGCATCCACCACTATGTTGGCCTTGCCCAGATGGTAATAGATCTCACAATCATAATCCTTTATAAGCTCTAACCACCGCCTCTGCCTCATATTCAAATCTTTCTACTCAAAGAAGTACTTCAAGCTCTTATCGTCGGTGAAGATAGTGCACTTCGTCCCGTATAAGTAGTGCCTCAAAATCTTCAATGGAAAGACCACAACCGATAGCTCCAAATCATGAGTAGGGTAGTTAACCTTATGAACCTTCAATTGTCCGGATACGTAAGCTATAACCTTTCCTCATTGCATCAACATGCAACCTAACCTCGAGTAAGAAGCATCCAAATAGACTACCAAGTCCCCGCTTCATTCGAGTAATGATAAGACTAGAACTTGTGTCAACCTCGCCTTTAGCTCCTCAAAAGCCTTCTCTTGTTCTTGACCACATACAAACTTCACATTCTTACGGGTGAACTTAGTCAATAGAGAAGCTATGCTGGAGAAATCTTGGATGAATCTCATATAATAGTCCGCCAATCCCAAGAAACTACAAATCTCGAATGGTGTCTTTGGAAATTTCACTGCATCACAGCTTCCACTTTAGCCGGGTTGACCTTTGAAAGGATCGGGATCTAGTTTGATCAATTAGATTAAGATTTGTAGCGGAATAGAACAAGAATTAGACGAAATTTAAGCAAGAATAATATGAATATTCAATCAAACAGTGACGGTTATAGAGAGAGACAATTTTCTGCAAAGAGCATATTTTCATTCAAGCACAAGCTTCGGCTACCACGAAATTAGGTCAACATTCCTTTTATAAAGGAATGCGACATCAGCTGATGTCAGCTGATAGTGATAGCTAACTGATTTATACAAACAACTAAAAGTAGACTAAACTACTGAAGATGTCCACAACAACTGAGGACACCTTCACAAAAAGCTAAGTACAAGCTAAAATTACAACTACTGAAGTTATAACATCTGAAGTGTAAGAACTTCAAATGTTTTACATAAAATAAAACTACTAATTACAAACTACTGAAAAGTAAACCATCACAACTGCTGAAAAGAACTACTTTAGCTGTTATGACAACTTCTGAGAACTTGGTCTTCAGACTTTGTCTTCAGCAGTTGTCTTCAGACTTTGTCTTCAGGCTTTGTCTTCAGCTATGTCTTCAGACTTTGTCTTTGGACTTTGTCTTCAGACTTTGTCTTCAACTGTTGTCTTCAGACTTGTCTTCAGCAGTTGTCTTCAGACTTTGTCTTCAGCTGTTGTAGACCACTTCAGTTGTTATGATGTTTGTGGGACTTAAAGGTTTTTCTGATCTGGCTCATTGGTTCTTTTGGTCCAACAAACTCCCCCTGAACCAATGCAGCCAAAACCTTTAAGATTATTGAAGTCTCACTTATTTGTAGAAACATTTTCTGGATCAGCTCAAAAATCACCAAATGAAGCTCAGGCCAGGGAACATGTTGAGAAAGTTTGATTGGCAAAGGATGAATGGGAACTCTGTCTTGGGGAATTGGACGCAGAGCTGTTACCACATCCATGAGACCTACTTCCAATGATGAGTCTGTAAGACTCTCTAACATAGGCCTCAAGGAATCAACTTGTTCTTCCATTGTGAGTTCTTCAGCTTCACTTTCAAAGAAGAACTCAGGCCCATAGTACTCTGATAAGTATTTAACATTCTTTCCATTCTTTAGCTCCACAGTAGTTATTTCTCTGTATGCAAACTCATCAGGATGAGTACCTTCAAGTAACAACTGGAGCTCATTTCTTCTTATTCTTCAAGCTTCTTGTAGATCAACCCCTTCTTCACCATTTTGTTATCTAGTAAATTTTGTGGAGTCATCTTAGACATGTAAGCTCTCTTGAAGTCTTTAAGGATTTCCCAGGGTGACATTATAATGGCCAGCATTATCACAGCATCTACAGTCTTCTTTACTTGGCCATTGTATCGACTTGGAATATTCTTTTTATGAATTCTATCACTTACTCTGGGGTCAGGCCAAATTCTCACTCTCTCTTTCTGATATTGAAATGTGAATCTGAGAGCATACAACCTCTGAGCATGTTTCTTCATAGCTTGTATGGATGAAGACTTAGGAAACTCTTTATCAACCATCCTTAACAGCTGCTCATCATGTTGTTTGTGCCGTTCTTCTACTTCAAGTTTGACTTTTACCATTTGCCTTTGGATGTCAGGTGTGATTGTTTTTGGTTGAATCCTGGGCTCAGGCATCTTTGTTTTAAGAACAGCAGAGATGGCAGACTATCATCCTCATCATCATCTTCTTCTTCTTCCATCCTCAACACCCTTCTCTTCCTCTTGGGTGCATCATTAGTAGTAGTTTGAGTAGGTTTCTTGGGTATAGGAATTGGTTTTGAGGGTTGTGAAGTTGGTTGTTTTGGTGTGGGAGATTGTACAGGCTGCTTTAGCATCTTGGTTGTGAGTGAGGCTTTGGATAACTTTGCAATATCAGACATTTTCCCAGCACCAGCTTCATCAAGAGCTTCTATGATCAATCCTTTGTTGAATACTTCAGAAGAACAGATTCTGGTGGTTATCTCCAAAATACTGTCTCTGGACCATGACTCACTTCAATGATTGATCTTCCCAAATGCTTTGATATGAATCTTATCATAGCTTCCAGCCTTTCCCTTTCTTTCTCACTACAACTTGCCCATCTATGCTCATTCTCTTGAATCTCTAGCCTTCTAAATTCAGAGTCAAGTTTGGCTGTGTCAAAACCTTGTCTGAAGAGTTGATCAATGATCTTATCCATAGATCTGCTACGTTGCTCATCAGCTTCTTTGATCAGTTCTTCTAACTTTTTCTCATCTTCAGTCTGTTTAGCACTCTTCTTTCTCTTGTATGTGATCATCTCCTTTTCTTTCTTCTATTTTTCTTCTTCCTCTTCAACTCTCTTTCTTTTGTCTGCTTTCACTGACTTAGACTCCCCCTTTTTGGTTGCATTGGGTTCAGGGGTTTGAATGTCAGAAAGTCTCTTAGAAACAGCATCATCAACTAAGGTCTGAAAATTTGAGGAAAGCCTCTCATCAATGGCTTGATGCACAATGTTAATGATGATGGAAGTGATGAGAGGTAAGGAGGATTGAAAGGCAGCAACCATTTGCTCAGAGGGGTTATGTGCCAAAGAAATGGTGCCTGAATCAGAGGCTGGTGGCACAGTTGTTGGGAGTGGCGCAGTGTTTGGGAGAGCTTCAGAAGAAGCTGCCATCTGTGGGTGAATTTGGGCAGATGGACTTGATTCTTATGACAATTTGGCAAGCAGTTCTTGTAGTCTGCATACCTCAGCCTCAAGAACGGTGTTGTGGGCTAGAACATCAAAGAAAAAGCCCATGTCATCATCAGTTTGTGCTGAATCATCTGACCTCCTGATTACATCAGGATGAACATGTGCTGAGTGTAGAACAGTATTCACATGTGCCCTATTTCTTGGAACTGGGGACTTCCTGCCTCAGCATTATGTCCTTCATTGACAGTTGCCTCGGTGAGGTCTCAGAGATAATACCACCTTCATCTTGTTCATGTTGTGAAACCGAAGAAGAGGCAGCCTCACCAGATGTTCGAATCTCATCCTCTACACAGGGAGATTGAACTCTGTAATCCTTGTGCCGTGGGTTATGAGCCACATTATAATCCTCTCCCTCAACTATTGAGGTTTTCCTAGTGGTAATAGGTTTCTGGGGAGGGGTAGAGGAATGTAGTCGAGTCAGCACTTGTGCAATAACCACAGTTGGGCTTGTAGGGGTGGCTTCAGTGGGAGATAAGTGTGAAGAAGATTGCACCTAGGGTGAATGGTGCTCTTCAATGGCAATCTTCTCAAGTGAGAGAGATTTCAGTAATGTGGTTTCCCCATTTTTGGTTGCATCAGGATCCTGTTGAGAGGATACCTGAGCGGTTTCAGCTGGTAGAGTCTTGGAAACTACAGGGGGATTACAACTAGTAGTTTCATCCTGCCTTTGTGATGCAGGGGCGTCATCAGGGGACTTAACTCCCTGAGTAGCCTTTTTGGTTTGTTTGGATTGTGGTTTGGAAGGACTCTGGATCTGGAGGATGAGGCTGTGGGTTCCCTCTGCTTGGGTTTTAGCAGTTTGGCAGCCTCTTTGAGTTGTGGGTCAGAGTTGTGTCTGGAGTATACCTCAGGCAAAACTACCACAGTAGGGACTCCAAGGCCAACAGGGCATCAGATTTTAATTGATTGATGATTATGGCCATAAGAAACCTTGGATATAATATCCATCTGTTAGCCACAGGTTTCATTGCCAGATCTTTTAATTCCAAAAATATAACTTCAGAAAAATTTAAGCTTTGGCGTTCAAGGATACAATACAATACCTGCTACCACCTGGATTACATTTGATCCCATGAAGAGGATTCGGAGGCAAGGCAGACATTGATCATATGAAAGATTAGGCGTTCAGCATCATGGAAGTGCTTCTTCAAAATGGTGGTAGCACTTAGGTCGCCCTCATACCCATGGTTGATGAATGATAGATCAGTGATGCTCTTCGGGTATTTGGTGACAAAAGTGGCATCATTCAGATCTTGGGTTTGGCGAATCATAGATTGAGTGATGACCACCTTCTTCTGGTTTACAAACGAGTGGAGAGTGATCGCGACATCATTCTCACCAGTATGGACAGTGACATTTGTCCAGAATTGGCGAATGGTATCGGGATAGATGGTTGGATTTAGAAGAAAAGCAGTTTGATACGGGGAATCGACCATTAGATCAATGGCAACATCAAACTTAGTCCAAAAGGCCAATTTTGTGAAGTAGGCAACACAGTTATGTTGTGGTTTGATTTGCATGGTCGCCATTAATGGAAGATGAAAGTTCTGAAAACCACTTATGAAAAGTTTGAAGTTAGGGTTAGGTATTTATAGGTTATGAAACGGCTGAAAGAAAACAATGAAAGTTTTGGTGTTAGTCATCAGTTGTTAGAAAATGACTAAAGACATGGTTTTAACTTTCAGATGTTGTAAACAACTGAAGACTTGGTGTTAGTCATCAGTAGTTTGAAACTACTGAAGACTTGGTGTTAGTCATCAGTAGTTTGAAACTACTGAAGACTTGGTTTTGGCTTCAGTGTTTTGAAATGAAACAGCAGTTGTTTGAAACAATGAAGAGTAAAATTTCTCATCAGTTGTTGTCATCAATTCATAGATCTCAGTTGTTTCATTGAGTTTAACACTTACTCAGCAGACTATCTGATTTTCAGATGTTTCATTGGTCATCAGTACTTATCTGTTGGAATAGATATCAGTAGTTGTAACCATATCAGTAGTTGTAACTACATGGGTACTTTTCAACAAATAAAGTACTTTAGTACTTTTAAGTAATTTAGTGTTCAGTAGTTATGAAAACTGCTAAAGATAAAATAACTTATCAGTACTTATTTTTGACAGTTGTATACTAATGCTCATCAGTACTTGTGAACTGAGATCATCAGTAGTTGTCAAATCATTCTAGCTGCAGCATACCAAGCCTTAGCACTAGATTTTGGAAAGTTGCACTGTCCAAAGGCTTAGTAAATATATCTGCAAGCTCATCAGCACTAGGAACAAACTTTGGATCAATCAGACCTTTTTCATAATAATCCTTGATAAAATGATGTCTGATCTCAATATGTTTGGTCCTAGAATGCTGGACAGGATTCTTAACAATACAAAGACCTGAAGCACTGTCCATCAGTAAAGGAGTCTTAGTCTCTGTAATGTCATAATCCAGTAATTGATTCTGAAGCCAGAGTACCTGAGATGTACAACTTGCAGCAGCAATGTACTCTGCTTAAGCAGTGGATGTAGCAACTGAAGTTTGTTTCTTACTCTGCCAAGAAACTAAACAATTGCCTAGAAATTGGCATCCACTGGAGGTTGATTTTCTGGTTAATTTACATCCTGCATAGTCACTATCAGAGAAAGCAACTAATTTGCAAGAGTGCCCAGTGGAATACCAAAGTCCTAGAGATTGAGTTCCTTGCAAATATCTAAAGATCCTTTTGACTGCAATCATATGGGATACTCTAGGTGCAGCCTGAAATCTAGCACAGACACAAGTTGCAAACATAATGTCTGGTCTAGAAGCTGTAAGGTACATCAAGGAACCAATCATACATCTATAAAGAGTTTCATCAACTGCTTTACCTTTCTGATTAGCATCCAGTTGTGTGGTGCTGCACATGGGAGTAGAACAGGGCTTACAATTTTGTAAATCAAACTTTTTCAACAGATCCTTTGTATATTTTGACTGATGAATGAAAGTTCCATCAGCTATTTGTTTGATTTGCAAACCCAGAAAGAACTGTAATTCTCCCATGGCACTCATTTCAAACTTTTGTTGCATCAACTTAGTAAAGGCATCACACAACTGTGGATTAGAGGATGCAAAAATATTATCATCTACATAAATTTGAACAAGGAGCTCATGCATGCGTACTTTCTTAATGAACAAAGTTTTATCTATGGAGCCTCTAGTGAAATTGTTTTGAAAAAGAAAGTTAGACAGTGTTTCATACCAGGCTCTGGGAGCTTTTTTTAACCCATAAAGAGCCTTATCAAGCTTATACACCCAATCTGGATGTTTATGATCTTCAAAACCTGGTGGTTGACACACATAAACTTCTTTTATTTTACCATATAAGAAAGCACTTTTGACATCCGTTTGAAAAACTTTAAGATTATAGAAAGCAGCATAAGCTAAGAACAATCTGATTGCCTCCAGTCTGGCTACAGGGGCAAAGGTTTCATCCTAATCAATACATTCTTCTTGTGAAAACCCCTATACAACCAGTCTGGCCTTGTTCTTGACAATTTGACCTTTTTCATCAGTTTTATTCCTAAACACCCATTTAGTGCGTATTGCACCCTTACCTTGGGGTAGAGGAACCAGTTCCCACACTTGCTGCTTTTGAAACTGAAAAAGCTCAAGTTGCAAGGCTTCAACCCATCCATTGTCTCTTAATGCAATATGATAGTTCTTTGGCTCTTGCTAACTGATGAAGAGAGCATAGACAATTGAATTCTAGTTGAAACACCAGCATTGATGTCACCAATGATATGAGACATGGGGTGATTCTTCAGTTTTGGTACTCAATAAGATCTGTGCAAGTGTTTGTAGGAGATTCAGTAGCAACAGATGTTGATCTAGACTTTTGAAACCTAGAATGAGATGGCAATTCAAATGAAGTAGAGGATTCAGAGATCTCATCAGCATTTGTTGTGGATGGAACTGCTGAAGCTACAGGAATATCAAGGTTAGTATACTCAGGCAGGTGATCACTAAACCTTGCATTTGTACCACCAGATGGATGACTAGTTGCAGGAGATGATGGATTCACAGAATCTACAATAGCTGGAAACTGATATGGAACATATTGCAGTATGTCCAAATCAAATAACTCCACAGGGTTTTGTGGGATTTTGTCCTTTGGAGATTCATTTAACTTTACATGCAAGGTTTCTTCAACTATCTTTGTTCTGCAATTAAAAACTCTGTATGCCTTGCAAGTAGATGAATACCCAACAAAGTACCCCGCATCCACCTTGATATAAACTTTTCAAGTGGATTCTTTGTGTTAAGAATGTAACAGGGACACCCAAATGCTCTAAAAAAGGAAATCAGAGGGGCCAATGATGTAACATTTCATATGGAGTCTTCATCAACTCTGATTACTAACACTCTATTTTGCACATAGCAAGCTATGTTGATAGCTTCAGCCCAAAAGGTTAGTGGCAAACCAGAATCAGTCAACTTGACCTTGCGGCTTCAATAAGGGTCCTGTTCTTTCTCTCCACACTCTATTTTGTTTAGAAGTTCTTGGAATGCTATACTGCCTCTGATTCCTTATATAAAAAGAATTCATCAAGTGTGTGGTTTCTAAATTCTGTGCCATTATCACTCCTCACACACTTGACTGGAAGGGAGTACTGCTTTTCCACAAACAAGACAAAGTAGATGATGATTTGACCAGCCTCATCTTTTGAATGTAAGAAGAATGTCCATACAAATCTGGAATAATTATCCACAATTACCGGACAGTATTTTTTCTTTGCCATGCTCATCACTCTTACTGGACCAAAAAGATCCATATGCAGTAATTGCAAGCAGGCAGTGGACTTTGGTTCTTCTATTGGAGGGATGATACTTTGTGTTGCTTTCCTTTTAAACAAGCAGAACAGTTGTCATCACATTTGAACTCCTTTAATGGGAGACCTCTCACTAAACCATGATGGATAACCTGGTTCATGTTTTGAAGATTCACATGACCAAGCCTTCTGTGCCATAGTTCAGATTCTTGAGGAGAGGCCTTGGAGAACAGACATGGATGGCCTTTTAGATCAATTTTCTTTGATAAGTCTAAGGCATATACTCTTCCAATCCTGTTGGCCTTCAGGAGAGTATATTCATCCAATGTCTTGTCAATCATTCTCAAAACATTAGAAGACAGAATCTGACAGTTCTGACTGGTGAAAAGTGCAACATGCCCTTTATCACACATTTGACTGACACTCAACAAGTTGTACTTGAGATTCTCCACATGGTTAACATCATCAAATCTTATCTCACCATTTGACACAAAGCCTATGCCAATGATGTAACCCTTAGCATCATTACCAAAAGATACAAATCCCTTCTTTCCTCAAGAGTAGTCATGAAGAAGAGAACTGCTCCCTGTCATATGCATAGATCCTCCACTGTCCACATACCAGATGCTTCTATGGCATGCTGAAGAACCCTGCACTTGTCACAAGAAACTAGTTAGCTTTTGAGACCCAAACCATTTTGGTTTTGGGTCTGTTCTCATCAACATATTTTATACTAACTAATTTGTCATGATTAACAGCCTTTGAAGGTGGAGATGGTGCTAAAAAGGATTCCTTTGATTATAGCTTAGTTTTCCTTTTCAATGGTTTAATCACAGGTACATCTATTTGGTTAACTCTCCCAAACAGATGTTGAACCATCATAACAAGTTATGTCTGATTGGTTGTTAAAGCCTTCAGTTCAGAAGACACATCAGTACTTGTTTTTGATTGGTTCCTGTGACTCACCATGTCCTCCTTTTTGAAAGACACAGACTTCGTCTGGTGTTTTGATATTCCATGAGGAATACTTTTAGCTGTTTTATGAAAAACCCCTTCCTTCTTTTTACATTTTTGTAAGAACTTTGGGTTATGAGTTTGAGATGTTTGTGGTACAAACTTGGTTTCAAATTCATCTTTCATTTTATTAATTTTCTTTTTAATGATTTTATCTTTGTTGAATTTGGATCCCTTTTTGTACCAACATTCATCAGTGAGATGATTAAATAGACCACATATTTCACATGGTTTTTTCTTCATCTTTTTTTGTTCAACTACTGAAGAAGATGAAACTACTGAAGGTGTGTCCTTCAGTACTTTCTTCCTCTCAGTACTTATGTTAAGTACTAAAGGATTTGTAACAACTGAAGATTTGTTTCTCAGAAGGTTTCTATCAGTACTTTTGGATTTCCTGATAGACTCTTCAGCAGTTGTCAACCATGTTTGTTTTCATTTAGTTTGAAATGCTCTCCAGTGTTGTTACTTGCCCTTCAGTACTTTCAATACTTTGTGACACAACACCTAAAGTGCTGTTGGACCAAAAGAACCAATGAGCCGGATCAGAAAAACCTTTAAGTCCCACAGACGTCACAACAACAACTGAAGACCACAACAGCTGAAGACAACTGCTGATTACAAAGTCTGAACACAAGTGCTGAAGACAAAGTCTGAAGACACAAGTGCTGAAGACAAAGTCTAAAGACACAAGTGCTGAAGACAAAGTCTGTAGACACAAGTGTTGAAGACAAAGTCTGAAGACACAAGTGCTGAAGACAAAGTCTCAAGACACAAGTGCTGAAGACAAAGTCTGAAGACACAAGTGCTGAAGACAAAGTCTGAAGACACAAGTGCTGAAGACAAAGTCTGAAGACACAAGTGCTGAAGACAAAAGTATCAGACGTTGTCACAACAGCTGAAGAGGTCTTCTTCAGTAGTTGTGATGGTTTACCTTTCAGTAGTTTTCTTTGTTTCAGTATTTGTAAAACAACTGAAGAGTATGTTCTTCAGTTGTTATAGTTTCAGTAGTTTCTTTTCAGTAGTTGTAATAATAGTTAACACTTAGCATTTTTGTAAGAAGATGTCAGCTGTTTGACATCTTCAGTAGTTGTGTTAACTATCAGTAGTTTGTGATAATTCTGTTAGATGTCACTATCAAGTGACATCAGCAAACGTCACATCTCTTATATAAGAGGTGTTGACCTAATTGTAATTGTGACATTCCGTTACCACGAAAGCGAATATTGAATGAAATATATCTGCAGAATTCTCTCTATCTATAACCGTTTTTGTTCTTACATTGAATATCTCTTTGTTCTTGTGAATTGGCTAATTCATTGTTAGAATTCCGCTGCTATACTCTCTAATCATCAAACGTAGATCACTGATCTAACAAGTGGTATCAGAGCAGGTTAATCATTGATCGATCTAAGAATTGATCATTGAAACTGCTATTGATATCTATGTTTGATTGAATTAGCATATTTGCAAGAACTAGTTATAGATTATTGAATTTCTGACGCTTTCGTTCATTTATTTTGAGATCTCTCTTGGTTCAATTGGTTGTTGTGTTTTTGTTCTAAATCTGTTATAGCTTAATTGAATTTGATTGAATCTGAGATGACTACTCCTTCTAATGATCCTCACAATACCGGTTCCTCAACCAAGCCCCCGATGCTGGTTAGGACCGAGTATAACATATGGCAGCGAAGAATGCTTCATCACCTGTCTGTTACAGTTCAGGTTGTTGGACATCTGTGGTACATGGACCACATAAGCCTATGGTGAACAATCCGGAAACCAATCAAATGGTTCCGAAGAAGAAGGAACAATACTATGATGAAGATCGGAAACTGTTTGAGGTTGATGCTAAAGCCCATGGAATTCTGGCCATGGCACTGCCTAGTGAAATCTATTCAGGGCTTATGCATCATGAAACTTCTCATGATATCTGGAATGCCCTGAAGGAACAATTCGGTGGCACAGATGAGGTCTTAGCAAACAACAAAGAAATCCTTGCCCAACAATATGAGATATTCTCTCATAGAAAGGGTGAGACACTGACTCAACAGTTTGAGCGTTTTTCCTGCTTGATCTCTGAGCTGAAAATGGTGAAACAGGAATACACCAACAGCCAGATGAATAACAGGTTCCTCAGATCACGGCCTGAGAGATGGGACACATACACTATTGTCCTACACTCCAGTGCAAATCTGGATAGCCTATCTCTCACCCAACTTCATGGGAAACTGCTTACATTCGAAAGAGAGATAGAGCAGAAAAGGAAACTGTCCTCATCAGGAAAGCTCACTGATGACTTTGTACCAGGGAATACTGCCTTGGTTGGTCATGAGTCAGAATATGCTACATCTGAAAGCAATTATGATTAGCATATTGATTTCTCTTCAAATAGTTCTGATCATGCATTTGTTGGTATTGAGAGTCATTCTGGCAGTAATAGTGACAATCTATGCTTCATCATGGATGATTTGAAAGGTATAGCTGATGATGATCTAGAAGAGATGGATATTCTGAGCCAAATGGCATTGATTAATATCAGATCTCAGAAGTTCTACAAAAGAACTGGCAGGAAATTTCCTGGACTCTCTGGGAAAACCAAAGTTGGTTTTGACAAGAGTAAGTTGAGGTGTCACAAATGCCAAAGGCTGGGACACTTTGCAAGAGAGTGTTGATCAACTGGATCTAACTCTTCTGCACCCTTTGTGACTTTTCCTAGTACTAGTCCACAAAACAGAGGGCAACATCTTGCTGGTTCTGGTCATCATTCACACCCTAAATTTCCTACCTACTTTGTCCCCCAGGGTCCAATGTCATATCCTGTTCCCTGCTATTACTTGCCTCAGTCTAATCCAGTTCAAGCTCCCATTTCACAACAATCACCTGCATTGCCTGAACCTCAACCTTCCCAATCTCATCAACAAATTCAACCTCAACAACACAGCTTCGTCACGCCAGGAGTTGTTGACTGGAGCAGTTTACCAGATGATTTGTCTGGTCATGAACAACTGTTCACTGGTGCTGGTCAACATGGTGGTGACAGTCCCTTTGGAAATCTAGCTCTTATGGCTTTGGATTCTGCTGATACTTCATCCTCTAATGCCTCTACACCAAAGGTATCACAGGTATCCTCTAAGGCAAAAGCCAAACTATGTTCTGAATCATGCATAGCCGCATTTGCATCTATTAGAGAAGCAAATATAGCTTTAATCAACAAGAACATTGAGCTAGAACAAATAATTTCCAAAAGCAAAGCTGAATTTGAGTCTGTGCTTAATGATAAGAATGATGAGATTTACAAACTTAAATGCCAAATAACTGATGATAAGGCTAGGGAAGAGATACTTCTAGAGAAGTATAGAGATGTCAAGGATACACTTGCAACTACCCAGGTAGAGTGTGATCGATGGGTAAATTCTTGCAAGGGCTTTGAAATGCTTCTTAGTAAGCAATCTGCTTCCAATGTGAAGTTTGGCATTGGTTATAATCACACTGCTCCACCTACAGATTTTACTCCCAGAGCAGAGGTAGAATCTGATGGTGAGACCAATAACCAATCCATTTCATCATGTGGTATACTTTCTGATACAGCACCATCAGAAGTAGAAGTCAGCACTAAGCCCTCTCAGAACCTATCAGCTGATGTTGATGGTTCCACTGCTGACCCTCACATGATCAAAGAGTTGATCAACTCAGGAGTTAATTCTGAAAGTTCTGAAAGGACTGGAGAGCAAGATTTAACACCTGAAGTTCAAACTCCAACTAGTGTCAGTACTGAAAAGAAGAAAACTGTCAGTAGAAAGAGTTTGAAGACTACTAAAGAGGAAGTCAAGAAAGCAAACAATGCTTTCAAAGCACTGAAGAGCAAGTCTTCAGTAGTTTCATCCTCTTTAGTTGATGATCAACATAAGATGAAGAAGAAACCATGTGAAGTATGTGGCTTGTTCAATCATCTTACAGATGATTGTTGGTACAAAAGAGGATCCAAACTCAAACATAAAGAGGAAATTAAAGAGAAAATGGTTAAAATGAAAACTGAGTTTGAGACCACATTTGTATCAGCAACATCAAATCCTGTAACCCTTAAGTCCATAAAGAAATCCAAAAAGGAAGGGGTTAAACAGGTAACAGCTGAGATTGCTCAAAAGAAGAAGGTGCAACATAGGAACTTATCAAACTCCAATGCCAATGTGTCTGATGAGCTGAAAGCTTTATCACAAAATCAGACACAACTGGTTATGATGGTTCAACATCTATTGGGAAGAGTTAACCAATTAGATGTTCCTATGTTGAAACCACAGAAAAGGAGGTCCAAGCCAAAGGATTCCTCTTCTTCACCATCTTCTTCCTCTCAGGTTGTTGTTTCCATCAAACCTGTTAGTTTATCATCTGTTGATGAGAACAGGCCCAAAACCAAAAAGGTTTGGGTCTCCAAAACTAACTGATTGTTTATAATTGCAGGGTTCTTCAACATGCCAAAGTAGCATCTGGTATGTAGACAGTGGGGGATCTATGCACATGACTGGAAACAGCTCTCTTCTTCATGACTACTCTCAAGGAAAGAAGGGGTTTGTTTCTTTTGGCAATGATGCTAGGGGTTACATCATTGGAAAAGGCTTTGTCTCCAATGGAGAAATAAAGTTTGATGATGTTAATCATGTGGAAAATCTCAAGTAGAATCTCTTGAGTATCAGTCAAATGTGTGATAAAGGCCATGTTGCTCTTTTCACCAGTCAGAACTGTAGGATTCTGTCATCCAAAGTTCTGCATTTGATTGATAAGGTGTTGGATGATCACACTCTCCTGAGAGCCAACAGGACAGGTATAGTATATGCCTTAGATCTTTCCAAGAAAATAGATCTCAGAGGCCATCCTTGCCTATTTTCCAAAGCCTCTCCTCAAGAATCTAAACTATGGCACAGAAGGCTGGGTCATGTTAATTTCAAAAACATGAATCAGCTGATTCATAATAGTTTAGTCAGAGGCTTACCAATAAAGGAGTTCCACTGTGATGAAACCTGCACTGCTTGCTTAAAAGGAAAACAACACAAAGTCTCATTCCCTCCTATTGAAGAGCCTAAGTCCACTACCTGCTTGCAATTACTGCATATGGATCTATTTGGTCCTGTGAGAGTGATGAGCATGGCAAAGAAGAAATATTGTCTGGTAATTGTGGATGATTACTCCAGATTTGTATGGACTTTCTTTCTACATTCAAAGGATGAGGTTGCTCAGAAGATTATTCACTTTGTGTTGTATGTTGAGAAGCAGTATTCCCTTTCTGTCAAGTGTATTAGGAGTGACAATGGAACTGAATTCAGAAACCATACACTTGATGACTTCTATCTTTCAAAGGGAATCAAAAGGCAGTTTAGCATCCCACGGACTCCAAAACAAAATGGAGTAGTGGAGAGGAAGAACAGGACCCTAATTGAAGTTGCGAGGTCCATGTTGCCTGACTCTGGTTTGCCACTGACCTTTTGGGTTGAAGCTGTTAACACAGCTTGCTATGTGCAGAATAGAGCCTTAGTAAATCAGAGGTTGATGAAGACTCCATATGAAGTTCTCCATCACTTGGCTCCTCTAATTTCATTTTTCAAAGCATTTGGGTGTCCCTGTTTTATTCTCAACACAAAGGATCAACTCCAAAAATTTGATCCTAAGGTGGATGCAGGGTATTTTGTTGGTTATTCATCTACTTGCCAGGCATACAGAGTCTTCAACTGTAGAACAAAGATAGTTGAAGAGACTTTGCATGTGAAGTTTAATGAATCTCCTATGGACAAGATTCCACAAAACCCTGTGGAGTTGTTTGATTTGGACATACTGTAATATGTTCCTTATCAACCTCCAGCTATTGCGATCATGTGGATAAATCATCTGCTGCATGTCTTCCACCTGGTGGTATGGATGATGATGATGATCATATCAACTCACCTATTCAAGTTTAGTGACCAACTGCCTGTGCTCTAAATTTGATGTTCTGTAGCTTCGCATTCCATCCATAACAAATGCTGATGAGATCTCTGATTCCTCTACATCTTTTGAGTTACCATCTATTATTGGTTTCAAGAGTCAGCATCAATATCTGCTGCTGCTGAAGGTCCTACAACACTTGCACAGATCTCATTGTTTATCAAGAACTGAAGATCACCCATGTCTCAGATTATTGGTGATATCAATGCTGGAGTTTCAACAAGAGTCAATTGTCTAACTTCTGTCTATGCTCTCTCATCAGTCAGCTAGAGCAAAGAACTACATGTTCTTTGAGAGACAATGGATGGTTTGAAGCCATGCAGCTGAGCTACTTCAGTTCAAGAAACACAAGTGTGGGAACTGGTTCCTCTTCCCCCAGGTAAGTATGCATAGGCACTAAATGGGTGTTTAGGAATAAACGATGACAATGGGCTTATTGTTAAGAACAGGCTAGACTGGTTGTCAGGGTTTTCACAGAGAAGGTATTGATTATTGTTAGGATCTCAGCCTCTTGGTTTAATCGATTGAACAGATATAGCAGCAGAATAGCTCAGAATTAGACAAATTCAACAAGAACATTCGATATAAAACGATAAAAGAATTTTGTTATAGAGAGAGAAATATCCGACAAAAGGAATATTGCATTAAGATTGTCGGCCTCAAAGGCACGATTACAGGTGAGTCATCTTCTTTATAAAGAAAAGAATGACGTAGGCTGATGTCACTGAAAGTGACATGTAACCGTTTTATAACTACTGATGTTTAACAACTACTGAGATGTCAACAACTGACATCTTCTTACAAATGTTCTAAGTGTTAAACATCTTATTTACAACTACTGAAAAACATAAAACTACTGATACTACAACAACTGAAGAACAACCTCTTCAGTTGTTTACAAGTACTGAAAAGAAAAGTAAACAAACTACTGAAAGAAAAGAAAACTACTAAAGAAGAAAAACCATCACAACAACTGAAGAAGCCCTCTTCAGCTGTTGTCATCAGCTGTTAACATCAGCTGATGTCTTCAGTACTTGAACATCAGACTTTGTCTTTCAGCTGTTGATCTTCAGTCTTTGTCTTCAGTACTTGTTGAAGTCTTCAGACTTTAGATCTTCAGCTGTTGTCTCAGTCTTTGTCTTCAGTACTTCAGACGTACTTCAGCAGTTGTATTCTTCAGACTTTGTAGAACAGCTGATCAGGTCTTCTTCAGCTGTTGTGATGTCCTGTGGGACTTAGAGGTTTCTCTGATCAGGCTCATTGGTTCTTTTGGTCCAACAAACTCCCCCTGAACCAATGCAGCCAAAACCTCTAAGTTATTGATGAGTCCCACTTATTTTCTCAGATAGATTGGTCTTTTTATCCTCTTGATCAGATGAGAAGTGACCCTTTTTCAGCACCGGCCTGGGAAGAAGTCTCTGATGATCTGTTTGGCATGATATGGTTGGGAGCTCTGTATTGGGGACTTGGACACCGAGCTGTTACCCCAACCATGAGATCTACTTCCCGTGTATCAGCCTATATGATTCCCTGGTGTAAGCCCTTAGAAACATGATTTGCTCATCCATTGTCAGCACCTCGGGCACACCATCAAATAATCCTTCTCGGCCATACACTTCAGATATGTACTTGGCCTGTTTTCCATTCTTGAGCTCAACCGTGGTTATTTGTCTATAAGCAAACTCATCTGGATGAGTCCCTTCTAAGAGCAGGTTGAGCTCTTCTTGTTTGAAGTTTTCAAGTCTTTTGTAAACCAATCCCTTCTTTATGATTTTGTTTCCAACATCTTTTTTGAGGTGGTTGTTTGGCTTCATAGGCTTTCTTGAACTCTTCAACAATTTCCCAAGGTGACACTACAAGAACCACAGTGATGTCTTCGTCGACAACCCTCTTCACTTGGCCCTTGTATTTTGAAGGAATTTCTTTCTTGACAATCCGGTGTGCCACCCTAGGATCAGGCCATATCCTTACTCTTTCCCTTTGGTATTGAAAGGTATTAGCAAGGGTGTACAATCTTAATACTTCTTTCTTCATGCTAATGATGGAAGAGGATGTGCATATGCTTTGTCAATGCTTTTCAGCATTTCCTCATCATGTCGTTGCATCTGTTCCTCTTCAATCTTTATCATTACATCATGCATTTGAGAAGCAGGAGTGATGGACATTGGTTTAGCCTTAGGCAAAGTAATAACTGCAGAGAGTGGCAGTCTGTCTTCATCCTCCTCTTCATCTTCATCAGGCCTCAGTACCTTTCTTCTTTTGGCTAGGTACATCACTGGCAGTGGGTTTTGGGGGTAAAGGATTTGGTTTTGTGGGTTGGATGGTTGGTTTAGAGGGTAAAGGGGTTGTTTTAGTGGGTTGTGGAGATAGTAATTTTGAGGATTGAGGCTTTTCAGACTGTTTTAGCATTTTGGCTGTAAGGGAGGCTTTGGTAAATTTTGTCAGTTCTTTTCGATTCCCAACCCCAGCTTCATTCAATACCTCAATCACTAAACCTTTGGAGTATGCTTCAGACGAACAAATCTTGGTGGTTATTGCCAAGATGTTGTCCCTGGTCCAGGCCCTTATTTCAATCAGAGATCTTCCCAAGTATTTAGCTATAAATCTGATCATTATCTCCAGCCTTTCTCTTTCTAAGGCATCATAGCTAGCCCATCTTGAGTTGATCTCCTCTGTTTCCAACCTTCTGATCTCGGAGTCTAGTTTTGGATGTCAAAACCCTGCCTATATAACTGCTCAATGATTTTATCCATTGAACGGTTATGGTTGGCGTCAGCTTCTTTCACCATATCATTCAGCTCCTTCTCCTTCTCAGACTCTCCTTTTCTCTTTTGATATGTGACATGAAAGTCTTTTTGACTTTCATTCACTTCAGCTCCCTTCTCACTCTCCTTCTCCTTCTCAGTTACCTTCTCTGATTCTTTCTCCTTCTCCCCATCTATCCTCTTCCTTTTCCTTTAACTGACTGACTCTCCCCCTTTTTGGTTGCATTGGGGCAAGGGTTTGAGCAGTAGAAAGGGATTTAGTCACCAACTCCTCCACCAAGGGTTGTATTATTGTAGGAAGCCTCTCATCAATGGCTTTGATCACTATATCTGTGATCATGGGAGTGATGAGAGGTAGGGATTTTTGAAGGTTAGCAACTGATTGATCAGGATGGTTCTGTTCCTGAGAATCAGTGCCGAAAGCAGAGGCTGGTGGCTTGGAGTATATATTGGCTCAGTGTGTAGGGGACCTTCAGAAGAAGGTGCCATCTGTGGGTGTATTGTGGTGGCAGATGGACTTGCATCCTGAGACATCTTGGCCAGCATCTTTGAGTCTGCTAACCTCATCCTCTAGAATGGTGTTTTGAGCAACTACATCATAGAAGAAGCTCAGGTCATCATCAGTTGATACTGAATCACCTGACCTCCTGACAGAGTCAGATGAACATGCCTTGAGTGTAGATCAATTATAGCATGTGCCCCTTGTTCTCGTTCTGGGGACTTCCAGCCTCAGGACTATGTCCTTCATCAGCTGTTGCCGCTGGTGAGGTCTTAGAGATGTTACCAACTGCACCCTGGTCATTTGCTGAGTCAGGGGCAGTGGCAGCCTCACCAGAAGTTCGCACCTCCTTATCTACACTAGAAGATGGAACATGATAACCCCTGTGCTGTGGGTTGACAGAAGCATGTGATCCTCCCCCTCAGGTGTTGAGGTTATCCCAGTAGTGATTGGTGTCTGGGTGGGGGGTGAGGAATGCAACTGTGTCAGCACCTTTGCAACAATTATTGTAGGGCTTTGAGGGGCGTTGCATCAGGAGAGGGTGTGGAAGCAGTGTGCACCGGGACAAGTGGTGCTCTTCAATGGTAATCCCCTCAAGTGAGGAGGATCCCAGCAGTGTGGCTTCCCTTTGAATGGTTGCTTCAGGTTCCTTTGGAGAGGAAACCTGAGCGGCTTCGGTTGGTGGAGTCATAGTCTCTACTGGAGGGTTATTGCCAGTAGAGATAACCTGCTTGGTGCAGCAGAGCATCATCAGGGGACTCAATTCCCTGAGTAGCTTTCTTAGGCTTCTTCTTAGTGGGTTTGGAGGGGACTTTGGATGTGGAAGTGGAGGCTGTGGGTTCCAGCTGCGTGGGTTTGCGCAGCTTGGCAGCCTGTTTGAGAGTTTGGTCAGTGTTGTGTCGGGAGTATACCTCCGGCAATACAGCCAAAGCAGGGACTCCCAGACCAACTAGTCCCTCAGCAGAAAGCTGATTCTCTATTATGGCCATTATAAACCGAGGATATAGTATCCAACGGTTAGAAAGTGGTTTTGTGGCCATATCCTTGAGTTCAAGAAAAATTATTTCAGAAAAGTTTAGTGGTTCTTGTTCAAGGATAGAGAACAGTACCTGTTGCCATCTGGAAGACAGTTGATCCCAAGAGGAAGTCTTCGGGGCCAGGCAAACATTTACCATATGAATATTATTCGTTCAGCATCTGGAAAATGTTTCTTCAGGATTGTTGAAGCACTAAGATCACCCTGATATCCATGTTGTCCAAATGAAAGATCAAGTTGGCGCTTAGGATATCCAACAGGGTAGGCAGCATCATCTAACAGTAATATCTGGCGGATGGTAGCAGTAGAGATGACCACCTTATGAGAGTTGATGGACGAATGGATAGATTCTCCATTAACGGTCGCATTCGTCCAAAACTGATGTAGCGAATCGGCATAAATGATTGGATTTAGAGGAAAGCCGTTTTCAGTGGGGATTGGACCATAAGATCTATAGCATTATCAATTTGGTCCAGAAGGGCGATTTTGTGAGGTACGCGACACAGTTGTGTCGAGGCTTGAGTTGCATGGTCGCCATTAATGAAGGTGAAAGGTTTTCAGAGCTTTTGAAATTTTAGGTCGTGAAAGAATGAAAAACTCTGAAGAGAGAGGATATAATATAGGGTACGGGTTATGAAACGACTGAAGGTTTTGGTGTTAGTCATCAGTATTTGAAACTACTGATGACGTGGTATTAACTTTCAGTGGTTTGAAACAACTGATGGTATTGGTGTGGTCAGCAGTTATAAAACAACTGAAGACATGGTGTTTACAATCAGACGTTGAAACAACTGAAGTCTCTGATTTAGGCATCAGTAGTTTTAAAAACTACTGAAGACAAGTTGGACTTCAGATGTTGAAACAACTGAGGACTTGGTATTAGTCATCAGTAGTTGTGAAACTACTGAAGACCGTGGTTTTGCCATCAGTTTTTGTAAACAACTGAAGACTTGGTGTTAGTCATCAGTAGTTGTGAAACTACTGAAGACATGGTATTGCTTCAGTTGTTTATAAAGAAACAGCAGTTTGTGAACTACTGAAGAGAGAGTACTCATCAGTAGTTGTCGTCAATTCATAGCCTTTCAGCTGTTTCATACTGTCCTCAACACTTACTCATCAGCCTTTTTGCTGTTTTCAGTTGTTTCATAGGACATCAGTACTTATCTGTTTCTACTGATTTCAGTAGTTGTAACTACATCAGTAGTTTAGAACAGATAAAGTACAGTACTTAAAGCATTTAGCCTTCATAGTTATAAAAAAACTACTGAGGGTAAAATAACTCATCAGTACTTATATGTGACATGGTTACCAATGATCATCAGTAATTACTGAGATCATCAGTAGTTGTCACTTATTCTAGCTGCAGCATACCAAGCCTTAACACCAGGTTGTGGAAAGTTGAACTATCCAAAGGCTTAGTAAAAATGTCTGCAAGCTCATCAGCACTAGGCACAAACATAGGATTAATTAGACCCTTTTCAAAACAATCTCTTATAAAATGATGTCTAATTTCTATATGTTTGGTCCTAGAGTGCTGGACAGGATTTTTGACAATGCAAAGAGCTGAAGCACTATCCATTAATAATGGAGTCTTAGTCTCTGTAATGCCATAATCCAAAAGTTGATTCTGAAGCCAGAGTATTTGGGATGTACAACTTGCAGCAGCAATGTACTCGGCTTCAGCAGTGGATGTAGCAACAGATGTTTGTTCTTACTCTGCCAAGAAATCAAACAGTTGCCTAGGAATTGGCATCCACCAGAAGTTGATTTCCTGGTCAACTTACACCCTGCATAGTCACTATCAGAGAAAGCAACTAATTTGCAAGAATGTCCAGTGGAATACCATAAGCCTAGAGATTGTGTACCTTGCAGATATCTAAAGATCCTCTTGACTGCAATCAGATGAGACTCCTTAGGTGCAGCCTGAAATCTAGCACAAACACATGTAGCAAACATAATATCTGGTCTAGAAGCTGTTAAATACATCAAGGAACCAATCATACATCTGTAAAGGGTTTCATCAACACCTTTACCTTTCTGATCAACATCCAATTGTGTGGTGTTGCACATGGGAGTAGAACAGGTTTACAGTTTTGTAAATCAAACTTATTCAAAAGATCTTTTGTGTATTTAGACTGATGAATGAAAATTCCATCAGCTTTTTGTTTGATTTGCAAACCTAGAAAGAACTGTAATTCTCCCATTGCACTCATTTCAAACTTCTGTTGCATTAAGGTTTGGAAACCCTCACACATTGGGATCAGAGGATGCAAAATAATATCATCAACATAAATTTGAACAAGTAGCTTATGCTGACCACCTTCTTAATAAATAAAGTTTTATCTATGGAGCCTCTAGTGAAATTATTCTGTAGAAGAAAGTTTGATAAGGTCTCATACCAGGCTCTAGGTGCTTGTTTCAACCCATAAAGAGCTTTATCAAGCTTATATACCCATTCTGGGTGCTTATTATCCTCAAAGCCTGGTGGTTGACACACATAAACTTCTTCTTTTATTGTACCATATAGAAAAGCACTTTTGACATCCATTTGAAAAACTTTAAGATTGTGGAGTGCAGCATAGGCTAAAAACAATCTAATTGCCTCCAGTCTGGCTACAGGGGCAAAGGTTTCATCATAATCAATACCTTCTTCTTGTGCAAACCCCTGCACAACCAGTCTGGCCTTGTTCTTAACAATTAGCCCATTTTCATCAGTTTTATTCCTAAACACCCATTTAGTGCCTATTGCACACTTACCTGGGGGTAGAGGAACAAGCTCCCACACTTGCTGTTTCTTGAACTGAAGAAGCTCAAGCTGCATGGCTTCAACCCATCCATTGTCTCTCAAAGCTACATGATAGTTCTTCGGCTCTAGCTGACTGATGAAGAGAGCATAGAAGCAGAAATTGGACAACTGGCTTCTGGTTGAAACACCAGCATTGATATCACCAAGGATTTGAGACATTGGGTGATTTTCAGCTCTTGGTAAACAATCAAATCTGTGCAAGTGTTTGTAGGATCTTCAGCAGCAGCAGATGTTGATGCAGATTCTTGAAACCATGAAGATGGTGGCAACTCAAATGAAGTTGAGGATGCAGAAATCTCATCAGCATTTGTTGTGGATGGTGCTGCTGGAGCTACAGGAGCATCAGGTTTAGAGGACTCAGGCAGTTGGTCACTAAACCTGAAGAGGTGATTACTACTATCATCATCATCTTCAGTAGTAACACCAGGTGGTGAACTGTTGACAGGAGCAACAGCAGGAGATTGATAAGGAACATATTGCAGTATGTCCAAATCAAAGAGCTCCACAGGGCTTTGTGGAATCTTGTCCTTGGAGATTCATTGAACTTGACATGTAGAGTCTCTTCAACCATCTTTGTTCTGCAGTTGAAGACTCTGTATGCCTTGCAAGTTGATGAATAACCAACAAAATACCCTGCATCCACCTTAGGATCAAATTTCTGGAGCTGATCCTTTGTGTTGAGAATGAAACAGGGACACCCAAATGCTCTAAAGAATGAAATGAGAGGGGCCAAATGATGTAGAACTTCATATGGAGTCTTCATCAACCTCTGATTTATTAGCACTCTATTCTGCACATAGCATGCTGTGTTGACAGCTTCAGCCCAAAAGGTCAATGGCAGTCCAGAATCAGCCAACATAGACCTTGCAGCTTCAATGAGGGTCCTGTTCTTTCTCTCCACAACTCCATTCTGTTCAGGAGTTCTTGGAATACTAAACTGTCTCTTTATTCCCTTGGAAAGGTAGAACTCATCAAGTGTATTGTTCCTGAATTCTGTTCCATTTCACTTCTAATACACTTGACTGAGAGGGAATACTGCTTCTCAGCATACAACACAAAGTTTATGATCTTCTGTGCAGCTTCATCCTTTGAATGTAGAAAGAAAGTCCATACAAATCTGGAGTAATCATCCACAATTACCAGACAGTATTTCTTTCTGTGCCATGCTCATCACTCTCACAGGACCAAAGAGATCCATGTGAAGAAGTTGTAAGCAGGCAGTGGACTTTGGTTCTTCAATAGGTGGAAATGAAACCTTGTGCTGTTTTCCTTTCAAACAAGCAGTGCAGTTGTTTTCACACTTGAACTCCTTCATAGGCAGTCCCCTTACTAACTATGGTGTATCAGCTGATTCATGTTCTTGAAGTTAACATGTCCCAGCCTTCTATGCCATAGATTAGATTCTTGAGGAGGGCCTTGGAAAATAGGCAAGGATGACCTTTGAGATCTATTTTCTTGGAAAGATCTAAGGCATACACTCTTCCTGTCCTGTTGGCCTTCAGGAGAGTGTGAGCATCCAATACCTTGTCAATCAAACTCAGAACTTTGGATGACAGAATCCTGCAGTTCTGGCTTGTGAAAAGGGCAACATGACCTTTGTCACATTGACTGACACTCAAGAGGTTATACTTGAGATTTTCCACATGGTTGACATCATCAAACTTATTTCCCCATTGGAAACAAAGCCCTTCCCGATGATGTAACCTCTTGCATCATTGCCAAAGGAACAAAACCTTTCCTTCCTGGAGAGTAGTCATTAAGAAGTGAGTTGTTCCCAGTCATATGCATAGATCCCCCACTGTCTACATACCAGATGCTACTTTGGCATGTTGAAGAAACCTGCATAATAAACAATCAGTTAGTTTTGGAGACCCAACCTTTTTGGTTTTGGGCCTGGTCTCATCATAGATGGTAAACTAACAGGTTTATTGGCCACAATAGCTTGAGGTGAAGGAGATGGTGTAGAAGAGGAATCCTTTGGCTTGGATCTCCTTTTCTGGGGTTTCAACACAGGGCCATCAAGTTGGTTAACTCTTCCCAACAGATGTTGAACCATCATTACCAGCTGTCTGATTCTGGGAAGAGCTTTCAGCTCTTCAGACACATTGGTATTGGTGTTTGATGATGAGTTCTTGTGTTGCACCATCTTCTTTGAGCAACCTCAGCTATTGCCTGTTGCACTCCTTCCTTTTTAGATTTCTTTTTGGACATAGGAGTAACAGGATTTGATGCTGCTGGTACAAACTTGGACTCAAACTCAGTTTTCATTTTAGCCAAGTTTTCTTTAATTTTCTCCTTTTGTTTGAGTTTGGATCCCTTTTTGTACCACCAACAATCATCTGTGAGATGATTGAATAGACCACATATTTCACATGGTTTCTTCTTTCATCTTCTGTTGATCATCAACTGAAGAAGATGAAACTACTGAAGACTTGCTCTTCAGCAGTTTAGAAGCACTTTTTGCCTTCTTGTCAACTTCCTTAGTAGGCTTCAAATCCTTCCTACTGACAGTTTTCTTCTCTTCAGTGCTGTCAGTCATTAGGATTTGAACTCCAGATGTTATCCCCTGCTCTCCAGTACCCTTAGTACTTCTAGGGATAACACTTGGGTTGATCAACTCATTGATCATGTGAGTGTCAGCAGTTGAACCATCAATATCAGCTGATAGGTTCACAGAGGGATTACTACTGACTTCAACTACTGATGGTGCTTTATCATAAGTGAATCACATGATGAGGTGGATTGGTCATTACTTTCTCCATCAGATTCTGCTCTCTGCTCTTGAAGCAAAACTGTAGGAGGAGCAGTGTGATTATAACCAATTCCAAACTTCACATTGGAAGCAGTTTACTTACTAAGAATCATTTCAAAGCCCTTGCCAGATTGTACCCATCGATCACACTCTACCTGGGTGACAGCAAGAGTATCTTTGAGGTCTTTGTACTTCTCTAAGAGTACATCCTCCCTAGCCTTATCATCAGAATTTGGCATTTTAATTTGTAAATCTCATCAGTTTTCTCTTTTAGCACAAACTCAAACTCAGGTTTATTTTTGGAATTGTTTGTTCTAGCTCTACATTTTGAGGTCTTTGTACTTCTCTAAGCAGTTTGCCCATGCAGTTGGGTGAGAGATAGGCGATCAACATCAGCATTTGAGCGTACAAGGTATATGTGTTCCTCTCTCAGGAAGTGATCTTAAGAATCTATGGTTCATCTGACTCCTGGTATATTCATGTTTAAAACCATTTTCATTCAGAGATTAAACATGAAAACCGCTCAAATTGTTGAGTCAGAGTCTCACCCTTTCTATGAGAGAAAGTCTCATATGTGGGCGAGGATTTCCCTGTTGTTTGCTAAAACCTCATCAGTACCACCAATTGTTCTTGATGGCATTCCAGAGGTCATGAGCAGACTCACAATGCAGAAGCCCAGAGTAAATCTCATTAGGAATAGCCATAGCCAAATTCCATGGGCTTTTGCATCGATTTCAACAACTTCTTGTCCTCACCGGAGTATTGCTCCTTCTTCTTTGGAACCAACTGTTTGTTTCCGGATCATCACACATTGCTTATGTGGTCCATGTACCACAGATCCAACAACCTGAGCTATTGACAGACAGGTGATGGAGCAATCTTCTCTGCCAAATGTTATACTCATTCCTCACCAAGATCGGAGGCTTGGTAGAGGATCCAGTATTGAAAGGATCATCGAAGAAGTAGTCATTGTGGAAAATCAGACATTCAAGTAAAATCACAATAAATTTAGCTCAAAACACACAGAACCTCAAATAAAACGGCCAGAAGCGATACCTCTCAATCTCTATAACAGATCCTTGCGAATTTGCTAATTCGATTTAAACTTAGAGCATTGAACAGTTTCAATGATCAATTGTTAGATCGATCAATGATTACCTGCTCTGATACCATTTGTTAGGATCTCAGCCTCTTGGTTTAATCGATTGAACAGATATAGCAGCGGAATAGCTCAGAATTAGACAAATTCAAACAAGAACATTCGATATAAAACGATAAAAGAATTTTGTTATAGAGAGAGAAATATCCGACAAAAGGAATATTGCATTAAGATGTCGGCCTCAAAGGCACGATTACAGGTGAGTCATCTTTCCTTATAAAGAAAAGAATGACGTAGGCTGATGTCACCTGAAAGTGACATGTAACCGTTTTATAACTACTGATGTTTAACAACTACTGAAGATGTCAACAACTGACATCTTCTTACAAAAGTTCCTAAGTGTTAAACATCTATTTACAACTACTAAAAATATAAAACTACTGATACTACAACAACTGAAGAACAACCTCTTCAGTGTTTACAAGTACTGAAAAGAAAAGTAAACAAACTACTAAAAAGAAAAGAAAACTATGAAGAAGAGAAAAACCATCACAACAACTGAAGAAGCCCTCTTCAACTGTTGTCATCAGCTGTTAACATCAGCTGATGTCTTCAGTACTTGAACATCAGACTTTGTCTTTCAGCTGTGATCTTCAGTCTTTGTCTTCAGTACTTGTTGAAGTCTTCAGACTTTAGATCTTCAGCTGTTGTCTCAGTCTTTGTCTTCAGTACTTCAGACGTACTTCAGCAGTTGTATTCTTCAGACTTTGTAGAACAGCTGATCAGGTCTTCTTCAGCTGTTGTGATGTCCTGTGGGACTTAGAGGTTTCTCTGATCAGGCTCTTGGTTCTTTTGGTCCAACAATTATGATGAAACCTTTGCCCCTGTAGCCAGACTAGAGGCAATTAGATTGTTTTTAGCCTATGCTGCATTCCACAATCTTAAAGTTTTTCAAATGGATGTCAAAAGTGCATTTTTATATGGTAAAATAAAGGAAGAAGTTTATGTGTGTCAACCACCAGGTTTTGAGGATAATAAACATCCTGAATGGGTGTATAAACTTTATAAGTCTCTTTATGGGTTAAAACAAGCTCCTAGAGCCTGGTATGAGACACTTTCCACTTTTCTTCTTAAGAATAATTTCACTAGAGGCTCCATTGATAAAACTTTGTTTATTAAGAAGGTGGATCAGCATAAGCTACTTGTTCAGATTTATGTTGATGATATCATTTTTGCATCCTTTGAGTCCCAGTTGTGTGATGATTTTACAACATTAGTGAAAAAGAGGTTTGAAATGAGTGCAATGGGAGAATTACAGTTCTTTCTAGGCTTGCAAATTAAACAAAAGACTGATGGAATCTTTATTCATCAGTCAAAATATACAAAAGATCTTTTGAATAAGTTTGATTTACAAAACTGTAAGCCCTGTTCTACTCCCATGTGCAACACCATACAACTGGATGCAGATCAGAAAGGTAAAGTTGTTGATGAAACACTTTACAGATGTATGATTGGGTCCTTGATGTATATAACAGCTTCTAGACCAGATATCATGTTTGCTATTTTGTCTGTGCCGATTTCAGGCTGCTCCTAAAGAGTCTCATTTGATTGCAGTCAAGAGAATCTTTAGATATTTGCAAGGTATACAATCTCTAGGTTTATGGTATTCCACTAGACACTCTTGCAAATTAGTTGCTTTTTCAGATAGTGACTATGCAGGGTGCAAGTTAACTAGAAAGTCAACTTCTGGTGGTTGTCAATTCCTAGGCAACTGTTTGATTTCTTGGTAGAGTAAGAAACAAACATCTGTCGCTACATCAACTGCTGAAGCCGAGTACATTGCTGCTGCAAGTTGCACTTCTCAGGTACTCTGGCTTCATAACCAACTTCTGGTTTATGGCATTACAAAGACTAAGACTCTATTATTAATGGATAGTGCTTCAGCTCTGTGTATTGTCAAAAATCCAGTCCAGCACTCTAGGACCAAACATATAGAGATCAGACATCACTTTATTCGGGATTGTTTTGAAAAAGGTCTGATTGATCCTAAGTTTGTGCCTAGTGCTGATGAGCTTGCAGATATTTTTACTAAGCCTTTGGATAATTCTACTTTCCAAAACCTTGTGTTAAGGCTTGGTATGCTGCAGCTAGAATAAGTGATAACTACTGATGATCTCAGTAAATAAGTACTAACGATCATTAGTGACCATATCACATATTGTATTGCTTCTGTTACAACAACTGATAAAGTAACAACTACTGATGTAGTTGTAACTACTGATGTTGTGAAAAAAGATAAGTATTGATGTCCTATGAAACAACTGAAAACAGCTAAAAGGCTGATGAGTAGGTGTTGAGGACAGTATGAAACAGCTGAAAGGCTATGAATTGACGAAAACTACTGAAGAGAACTTTCTCTTCAGTTGTTTCTACAACTGCTGTTTCATCCTAAACAACTGATGACAAAACCATGTCTTCTGTAGTTTCACAACTACTGATGACTAATACCAAGTCATCAACTGTTTACAACAACTGATGACAAAACCATGTCTTCAGTAGTTTCACAACTACTGATGACTAATACCAAGTCATCAGCTGTTTACAACAACTGATGACAAAACCATGTCTTCAGTAGTTTCACAACTACTGATAACTAATACCAAGTTATCAGTTTTTTTCACAAATCTGAAGTCAAAACCATGGTCTTCAGTAGTTTTATAACTGCTGATGCCTAAAACCATGACTTCAGCTGTTTCAACGTCTGAAAGGGTAATACCATGTCAACAGTCGTTTTAAAACTACTAATGACTAACACCAAACCCTTCAGTCGTTTTCTAACCGTACCCTATAAATATCCCTGACCTAATCCTTCAGAGCCTCATCTTCTTCAAACCTAATGTTCATCTCTCCAAAACTTCTCTCTCATTAATGGCGACCATGCAGCTCAAACCGCGACACAACTGTGTAGCTTACCACACCAAATCGCCATTCTGGGCTAAGTTCGATATGCTATTGATCTTATGGTCCAGTCACCCTACAAAACGGCATTTCTTCTTAATCCAATCCTTCATGCCGAATCCCTTAACCAGTTTTGGATGAACGTCACCCTCACCACTGGGAGAACAACACGGAGTCTCTCCGGTCGGTCATCAACAGCCACCAAGTGGTCATCACTCCCGATATACTTCGTCAAACCCTACACCTGGATGATGCCACTTTTCCTGCTGGATATCCAAAGGGCACAACTGATTTATCCTTTGCCCACCATGGATATCAGGGAAACCTTAGTGCCTCCACCATACTGAAGAAACATTTCCATGATGCTGAACGTCTCATATTTCACATGGTAAATGTATGTTTGGCTCCTAAGACTTCCTCTTGGGATCAAATGTCTACAAGGTGGCAGCAGGTAATGTACTCCATCCTTGAGCAACAACCTTTAAATTTTTCAGAAATACTATTTTCAGAGCTCAAGGATATGGCTCAAAAACAAACTGCTAACCGTTGGATATTATGTCCTCGGTTCATAATGGCCATAATTGCAAACCAGCTTCAAGCTGAGGGACTTGTTGGCCTGGGAGTCCCTGCTATGGCTGTATTGCCTGAAGTATACTCCCGGCACAACTCTGACCAATCACTCAAAATGGCTGCCAAGCTGCGCAAAGCCACGCAGCTGGACCCCACAGCCACCACCTCCAAATCAAAAGTCCCCACCAAACCCACTAAAAAGAAAACCAAAAAGGCTACTCAGGGAAATGAATCCCCTAAGGATGCCCCTGCAACACAAACGCAGGCTATATCCACTAGTTATAACCCCCTAGTGGATATAAGGACTCTCCCAGCCATAGCCGCTCAGGATTCCTCTCAAAAGGAGCCTGCAGCAACCACAGAAGGGGTACCCACCAATCTGGGATCTTCCTCATTTGAGGAGATTGCCATTGAAGAGCACCATTCTCCCCAGGTGCACACTGCTTTTACCCCATCTCCCCATGCAACCGCCCCCCAAAGTCCTACATTACTTGTTGCACAAGTTTTGACTCAGTTGCACTCCTCCACCCCTCCCCAGATACCAATTACTACTGGGAATACTTCTACCATTGAGGGGGAGGACCAAAGTCCAGCTGAGAACCCACAGCATAGGGGTTACAATGTTCCTTCTCCTAGTGTAGCAATGGAGATTGGAACTTCTGGTGAGGCTGCCACTTCTCCTGCTTCAGCATATGATCAGGTTGTAGTTGGTTACCATTACTAAGACCTTACCAAAGGCAACTGCTGATGACGGACAAAGTCCTGAGGCAGGAAGTCCCCAGTTCCAAGACAAAGGGGCACATGCTACAACTGAGCTACACTCAGTGCATGTTCATCCTGATCCTATCAGGAGGTCAGGTGATTCAGTATCTACTGATGATGACCTGGGCTTCTTTTATGATGTAATCGCCCAAAACACCATCCTGGAAGAGGAGGTGAGCAGACTCAAAGAGCCGCTTGCCAAAACTTCTAAGGAACAAAGACCATCTGCCTCTACCACCTCACAGATGGCACCTTCATCTGAAGGTCTCCCAAACATTGAGCCACTCCCAACAACTCAGCCACCTGCCTCTGCTTCTGGCACTATTTCTTAGGAACAGAACCCTCCTGAGCAAATAGTTGCTATCCTTCAAAATTCCCTCCCTCTCATCACACCCATAATCACTAACATAATGATCAAAGCCATTGATGAGAGGCTTTCCTCAGTAATACAACCATTGATAGAGGAGGTTGTGGGCAAACACTTTCTGGCAATCAACCCTTGCAACCAATGCAACCAAAAAGGGGGAATTAAGTCAGTGAAGGCAAAAAGAAGAGGAGTACAGAGGAGAAAGAAAAGGAGAAAGAAACATAAGGGATAGTAGTGGAAAAGGAGTTGGAGTTGAATGTGGAGACCGATAAAGAGAAGGAAAAAGAGAAAGCCTTGGAGCTACTGATGAAAGAGGCTGATGCCGAACACAACAGATCAATAGACAACATCATTGATCAGCTGTTTAGGCAAGGCCATGACACCGATAAACTTGACTCTGAGATTAGACGATTAGAGATTGAAGAAATCCAAATAGATGGGCAAGTTATGAAGTGTTAGAAAGAGAAAAGCTTGAGATCATGATAGATTTATTGCAAAATATCTTGGAAGATCAATGATCGAAATCAAAGCTTGGTCCAGGGACAGTATCTTGGCAATCACCACCAAGATCTATTCGTCTGAAGCATATACTAAGGGACTTGTTATTGAAGCTTTGAATGAAGTAGGAGCAGGGAGCAGGACTGAGCTAGCCAAATACTCAAAAGCAACACTCACCTCCAAAATGCTAACTCAGCCTGTCAACATTCCCTCTCCAAAACAACCACAACCACAACCCACAAAACCAACTCCCTTACCATCTAAACCAACAGCCGATGATGCACCTAAGAAGAAGAAGAGAAGGGTGTTGAGGCTAGAAGAAGAAGAAGAAGAGGATGATGTGGAAGAACATAGGCTGCCTCTGTCTGCAGTCCTAACATTGGCTAAAGCCAAACCCATGCCCATCACTCCCACCTCATAGATGGAAGTTGTGAGAGTAAAGATTGAAGAAGAATAGCAGCAAAAGCTTCATGATGATGAAATGCTGAAAAGCATTGACAAAACTTATGTTGCTTCGTCATCAATAATGAGTATGAAGAAAGAAGCTCTGAGGTTGTACACCCTTGCCAACACATTTTAATATCAGAAGGAAAAGTGAGAGTATGGCCTGATCCTAGGGTGGCTCACAGGATTGTAAAGAAAGACATTCCTTCGAGATACAAGGGCCAAGTCAAAAGGATCGTAGATGAAGATATCACAGTGGTCCTTGTAGTATCACCCTGGGAGATTGTAGAAGACTTCAAGAAGGCCTATGAGACTAAACAACCACCCCAAAAGATGTTAGAGAACAGAATTATTAAAAAGGGGTTAGTCTACAAGAGGCTTGAGAACTTCAAACAAAATGAGCTCAGTCTGTTACTTGAAGGGACTCATCCTGATGAGTTTGCATACAGACAGATTACAACAGTTGAGCTCAAAATGGTAAACAAGCCAAGTACATCTCAGAGCTGTATGGGCGTGAAGGATTGTTTGATGGTGAAGCGAGAACTTGACCATGGAAGAACAAATTATGTTTCTCAGAGCATACACCAGAGAATCCTACAGGCTTATACATGGGAAGTGAGTCTCATGGATGGGGGAACAGCTCAGTGTCCAATTCTCCAATACATAGCTCCCATCCATACATTGCCAACCAAATCTTCAGAGACTCATTTCCAGGCCAGTGCTTTTATGGGTCATCTTCTCAACTGATCAAGAAGGAAAAAGACCAACCATTCTGCCAACAATAAGTGGGACCTCAATAAAGTTAAGGTTTGGCTGCATTGGTTCAGGGGGAGTTTGTTGGACCAAAAGAACCAATGAGCCGGATCAGAAAAACCTTTAAGTCCCACAGACGTCACAACAACTACTGAAGACCACAACAGCTGAAGACAACAGCTGATTACAAAGTCTGAACACAAGTGCTGAAGACAAAGTTTGAAGACACAAGTGCTGAAGACAAAGTCTGAAGACACAAGTACTGAAGACAAAGTCTGAAGACACAAGTGCTAAAGACAAAGTCTGAAGACACAACTGCTGAAGACAAAGTCTGAAGACACAAGTGCTGAAGACAAAGTCTGAAGACACAAGTGCTGAAGACAAAGTCTGAAGACACAAGTGCTGAAGACAAAGTCTGAAGACACAAGTGCTGAAGACCAAGTATCAGAAGTTGTCACAACAGCTGAAGAGGTCTTCTTCAGTAGTTGTGATGGTTTACCTTTTAGTAGTTTTCTTTGTTTCAGTATTTGTAAAACAACTGAAGAGTATGTTCTTCAGTTGTTATAGTTTCAGTAGTTTCTTTTCAGTAGTTGTAATAATAGTTAACACTTAGCATTTTGTAAGAAGATGTCAGCTGTTTGACATCTTCAGTAGTTGTGTTAACTATCAGTAGTTTGTGATAAATTATGTTAGATGTCACTATCAAGTGACATCAGCAAACGTCACATCTCTTTATAAGAGGTGTTGACCTAATTGTAATTGTGACATTCCGTTACCACGAAAGCGAATATTGAATGAAATATATCTGCAGAATTCTCTCTATCTATAACCGTTTTTGTTCTTACATTGAATATCTCTTTGTTCTTGTGAATTGGCTAATTCATTGTTAGAATTCCGCTCCTATACTCTCTAATCAATCAAACGTAGATCACTGATCTTAACAAGTGCTTAGTTTTTCTTTGATCATGTGTTTATCAACAGTAAGACCATCAGCAGATTGATTACTTGAGGTACTAATACTAACTTCATCCTCTGACTTTGGATTATCACTTAAGGATGAGACACATGATGATGTGGTTTGGGAATTGCTTTCACCTTCAGATTTTACTTCTATCTTGTGAGTAAAATCTATAGGAGGTACAGTGTGATTATACCCAATCCCAAACATCACATTTGAAGCAGTTTGCTTACTGAGAAGCATTTAAAACCCCTTGCAGGATGTTACCCAGCGTTCACACTCTACCTGAGTAGCTGTAAGTGTTTCTTTGAGATTCTTATGATTCTCTAAAACGACCTCTACCTTTGCCTTTTCATCAGTGATTTGGCATTTTAATTTGTAAATCTCAACACCATTTTCATTTAAGACAGACTCAAACTCAGCTTTTCTTTTGGAAATCACTTTCTCTAGGTCAAGATTTTGATTAATTAAAGCTACATTTGCTTCTCTAATTAAGACAAAAGCAGCTATGCATGACTCAGAACACAACTTGGCCTAAGCCTCAGAAGATACCTGTGGTACCTGTGATGATGAAGCATTTGAGCATGAACCATTAGTAGACTCCAGGGCCATAAGAGCAAGATTTCCAAAAGGATTTTTACCACCATGTTGACCAGTACCAGAAAACAATTGTTTAGGATAACCAGAAAGATCATCTGGTAAGCTACTCCACTCAACAACTCCAGGTGTGAAAAAGCTTTGATGTGATTAAGATTGAGATTGTTGATTTGATTGAGATGGTTGAGGCTTAGGTAGGGCATGTGGTTGTTGAGCTATGGGTACTGGAACCTGACTAGACTGAGCCATGTAAAAACAGGGATAAGGATATGGCATTGGACCTTGAGGGACAAAATATGCAGGAGACGATTGAATTTGTGAATGATGACCATAACTGGTAGAATGTTGCCCTTTGTTTTGTGAGCTATTGCATGGAAAGGTCACAAAGGGTGCAGAAGAGTTAGATCCAGATGATCTACACTCTCTTGCAAAATGTCCAAGTCTATGGCACTTGTGCAACTCAACTGCTCTTGTCAAAACCAACTTTGGTTTTTTCAGAGAGACGGGAAATTTTCTACCTATCCTTTTGTAAAATTTTGAGATCTGATATTGATTAATGCCATTTGGCTCAAAATATCCATCTCTTCCAGATCATCATCAGCAATTCCTTTCAAATCATCCATTAGAAAGCACAAATTATCGCCACTGCACCATGAATTACTATCAACACCAACAAAAGCAGATCTCCGCTGTTTGAAGAGAAATCTATATGATCATCATAAGAACTTTCTGATGCAGCATATTCTGACTCATGACCGACCAGAGCAGTATTCCCTGGTACAAAATCATCAGTGAGCTTCCCAGATGAAGCCAGTTTCCTTTTCTGTTCTATCTCTCTTTCAAATGTTAACAGTTTCCCTTGAAGTTGGGTGAGAGATAGATGTCCAGATTTGCTCTAGAGCGTAGGACAACAGTATATGTGTCCCATCTCTCAAGCAGGGATCTGAGGAATCTGTTGTTCATCTGACTATTTGTATATTCATGTTTAACCATTTTCAGCTCACATATCAAACAGGAAAATCAGTCAAACTGTTGAGTCGGTGACTCACCCTTTCTATGAGAAAATGGCTCATATCGCTGGGCAAGGATCTCTCTATTGTTTGCCAAGACCTCATCAGTTCCTCCAAATTGTTCTTTCAGAGCAACCTAGAGGTCATGAGCAGTTTCATGATGCATAAGTCCAGAATAGATTTCATTATGCAGTGCCATGGCCAGAATTCCATGCGCTTTAGCATAAATTTCAAACAGTTTCAGATCTTCATCTGAGTATTGCTCTTTCTTCTTTGGCACCATCTCATTGGTTTCCGGATTACTCACCATAGACTTATATGGTCCATGAACCACAGATTTCCAACAAATTGAACTATTGACAGACAGGTGATGGAGCATTCGGCGTTGCCATATGTTATACTCACTCCTAACAAGCACCGGAGGCTTTGTTGAGGATCATTGATTGATGTAGCCATTTTCACCGATTCAAATAGGTTCAATGAAATTTTAACAAATCTAGCTCAAAAACTCAACAACTCAGTTTGAAACAAGACGAATCTCAAATTAATTCACCGGAAGCAACAGAAAATCAAACTCTATAACCAATTCTTGCAAATTTGCTAATTCGATCAAACATAGATATCAAAAGAGAAGTTTCAATGATCAATTGTTAAATCGATCAATGATTAACCTCGCTCTGATACTGTTGGAGCATATATAGTCATATATAGTGTGTCCGTCGCTTGTCGAATAGTCTAGGCTTAATGTTATACACCTTATATGTTGTAAACACATAAAAATGGGTCATTCACAGGAGCATATGCGAATGAGACTCAGTCGTACGACTGAGCCATGCTAATGGACCAGCCGTACAACTGAGAGATGCGATTGGGACATTCGTAAGACTGAACCATAAGTATGGTCCAGTCGTACGATTGAACCATACGCATGGTCCAGGCGTACGATTGAACCATACGCATGGTCCAATCACACGAATGGGCCCAGTCGCATCTAATATGGGCCGAGGCCTATATATACCAGTTTTAATGTGTAGAGAGAAAGGAGAGGGAGAGGAAGTCTACCCGGAGCCTAGGGCTGCCGGATGCGAAGGGAGATCATGCTCGATCTTCCCCTTGCCAAGAGTCTTGATTCTTATGTTGTAACGAGCTTGTAATCATTAGGTTTTTATCAATGAAACCAATATTTGATAGTTCGTGCTATTGATTTGACTTTTGGTTTTGGTTGTTCATCCTTCTGTCAAGAACATGCTCGGATGTTATCGATCCAGAGAAAAACCGACTTTACAATTGGTATCAGAGCCGGTTACTGCTGGAATGATCTAACAATCATTCCAGCAACCCAAGCTCTTGATTTCTGGATTGAATTTTAGATCTTGACGTTAAACCCACTTCGTGTTCTTCGTGTTTGCTCAGATCTTGTTACGTGTGTTGCTTCTATGTTGAAATCGAATTCGAAACCACGTTCCTATCACCCTTTTGAATCTGATGATGTCTACTTTTTTTCAGTTCATGTTGAATTCGTCAGATTAGGGTTTTGGGCAGCCCTGGCGGCTGCAGATCTGAAAATCTGCGTGCAGACCCGTTCATGCGACTGGGCCATGCGAATGGACTATTCGTACGACTGGACCATGCGACTGAGCCATTTGTACGACTGGACCAGTCATATGTTCAATCGTGCGACTGGACTAGTCATATGTTCAATCGCACGAATGAGCCATCCGCGTTGACTCATCCACATTTGTTCCAGACCAAAAAATAATAAAAAAAACAAAAAAAAGAGTCTGGAACAGCGTCTTGCACAAATTTGAAGATGAGCAAAGCATATTCACCCAGAGGTTCGTTTGTCAAATAAGTTTGATGTGTACCCCATTATTCATCGGATTTCCAGAATAGGTGAATGTAATTGGAACACGAAAGAGAGAAGAGAACATGTCAGCAGTTGGTGCTGATTTTGTGGGGTAGTCAGGAGCATCTGACTACTTATGGGCCAATCAAGTTATATTTATCCGCACAGAATGGATTCTGCTTCTTAGGGGGAATCCATGTATAGAGAAAGTGAAGACGCAATCAGAAAGTGATGATGTGAACCGGTTTCCGATGATAAATCTTCGTGCATGCTGATTTGGTTGATATTGTCAGTTGTGGATTGGAACCTTCAACCTTTTGCCCAATACACCGTGTGAAGAAGCAAGGAGAGCACAATGTCTATATATTGGGATATGCTGAATATGAGGGGGAATTTCTGCAGGTGGTGATGTTAATCAGGTTTGCCTGTGTGAAGATTGAAGAAATGGAAAACTGTTCGTATCATTATATGGAAAAATCAGTCATATGGGGAATCTTGCTGCTATGATTGTGCCTAAATTCATTTTCAGGGATATGGTAGTAACCTGACGGATCAGCAACGTTGGCTAATATGGTTTTCGTTTTATTCTATTGGCAACCAGAGCAAAGATTGACTGATGATTGTAAGAGGTGTTATCTACTATTCGCAAGCAACGTACAAGCGGGAATTTGTTGGAGCATATATAGTCATATATAGTGTGTCTGTCGCTTGTCGAATAGTCTAGGCTTAATGTTATACACCTATATGTTGTAAACACATAAAACTGGGTCATTCACAGGAGCATATGCGAATGAGACTGACAGGATCAGTGATCACAAGTTTGATGTATCAGAATATAAAGCAGCGGAATACAAATACGAATTAGACAAATTGTAGCAAGCAATCGATACTTGTAAGCGTTAAGATCGCATACGGTTATAGGGAGAGAATATGAATTTCTGATTTCTAGGAATGTTTATAGATGTAGAATATTTCTAATCGAATCAATCAATTATTCCATTCAATTGCTCATCTCACTCACTCATTACAATAGGTTGTCACTCCTTATATAGAGTGCAACAGTCACTGCTGTTATCACGGAAAGTGACAACTGGCAGCAATACAGAAATAACTAATTCTTAACAAACTACTGAAATGTTCACAACTACTGAGAACATATCAGCAAGTTAAGTACAAAATATAAAACTACTGAAACTACAACGACTGAAGAACAAGCTCTTCAGTCGTTTTACAAAACTACTGAAACAAAGAAAATAAAACTACTGATATCACAACTACTGAAGAAGTACTCTTCAGCAGTTGTGACAAACTACTGAGGCTTCAGTACTTGATCTTCAGACTTTGACCTTCAGGCGTTTCATCAGCTGATGACTTCAGTAGATATCATCAGCTGATGATGTCTCAGTCTTTGTCTTCAGACTTTGTACATCAGTTGTTGATCTTCAGCACTTGTGAACTCTTCAGCTGTTGTTCTTCAGTACTTTGGTCTTTCAGCTTCAGCACTTGTGTTCTTCAGCTGTTGTACTTCAGCACTTTGGTTCTTCAGCAGTTAAGGTCTTCAGCACTTGATCTTCAGCTGTTGAAGTCTTCAGCACTTGTCAAACTACTGATGAGGCTTTCAGCAGTTGTTGTGATACCGTGTGGGACTTAGAGGTTTTCTGATCTTGGCTCATTGGTTCTTTTGGTCCAACAACTCCCCCTGAACCAATGCAGCCAAAACCTCTAACTTATTTATACTCCCACTTATTGATGGCAAAATGTTGGTCTTTTTCCTTCTTGATCAGTAGAGAAGATGACCCATGTACGCTCCGGCCTGGGAAGAACCTCAAATTTGTTTGGCAGAGTATGAATGGGAACTCTGTTTTGGGGAACTGGACACAGAGTTGTTATCCCATTCATGAGATTCACTTCCCCATAATGAGTCTGTACGACTCTCTTGTGTAGGCCTCAAGGAAGGTGATTTGTTCCTCCATGGTTAGCTCTTCAGCACCTCCTTCAAACAATGATTCCGGCCCATAATACTCAGACAGGTATTGGCCTGTTTCCCATTCTTTAGCTCCACATTGTTATTACTCTGTAAGCAAACTCATCCGGGTGATTACCCTCTAGGAACAACTGGAGCTCATTTTTCCTGACTTCCTCAAGCCTCTTGTAAACTACCCCTTTTTCACTATTTTGTTTTCCAGCATCTTCTGAGGGTTAGATTAGCTTTGTAGGCCTTCTTGAAGTCTTCTAGGATTTCCCAGGGTGAAACTACAAAGACCAGAGAGATCACTTCATCTACGATCTTTTTCACCTGGCCAATGTATCTCCGAGGTATATTGTTCTTATGAATTCTGTGAGAGACCCTGGGATCAGGCCAAATCCTCACTCTTTCCTTTTGATATTGAAAGGTATGCCTGAGAGTGTAAAGTCTGAGGGCTTGCTCCTTCATATTGATGATGGAAGATGTGGCTGCATAAGCTTTGTCAACTCTCTTCAGCAATTCCTCATCATGCTGTTTATGAAGCTCTTCTTCTTCTAGCTTCACTTTAACCATTTGTCTCTGGACTTCAGGAGTAATTGCTGAGGAGTGACTTGGGCCTTAGGCAACTGAATCACAGCTGATAGCGGCAGCCTGTCTTCATCATCTTCTTCATCTTCTTCTAGCCTCATATCCTTCTCTTCTTCTTCAAGGGTATATCATCGGCTATGGTTTTGAGGGAAAGGGAGTTGGTTTGGTGGGTTGTGTTTTGGGTGGTTTTGGTGTGGGAATGTTGACAGGCTGTGCTAGCATCCTTGAGGTGAGTGTGGCTTTTGATTGCTTTGCTAGCTCAGTCCTGCTCCCAGCACCCACTTCATTCAAAGCTTCAATAACAAGCCCCTTAGTGTATGCTTCAGACGAACAGATCTTGGTGGTGATTGCCAAGATACTGTCCCTGGACCAAGCTTTGATCTCAATCATTGATCTCCAAGATATTTTGCAATAAATCTTATCATGATTTCTAGCCTTTCTCTTTCTAACACTTCATAACTTGCCCATCTATTCTGGATTTCTTCAATCTCTAGTCGTCGAATCTCAGAGTCAAGTTTGTTGGTGTCATGGCCTTGCCTGAACAGCTGATCAATGATGTTGTCCATTGATCTACTGTGTTCGGCATCAGCCTCTTTTATCAGTAGCTCCAAGGCTTTATCTTCAGCAATGTGCTCATCAGCACCTTTCTTTCGCTTGTAGGTGAGCATTGGTTGCTGTTCTTTATCCTTTGGGCTTGCTTCGCTTCCTTCTTTTCCTCGGATCTTTTCCTCTTCTGTTCTTTCACTGCAGGACTCTCCCCCTTTTTGGTTGCATTGGAGGAAGGGGTTGAGACCGCAGAAAGAGTCTTGTGGACAGCAGCATCAACCAAGGGCTGTAATGTTGAGGAAAGCCTCTCATCAAGGGCTTTGATCACTATATCAGTAATTAGAGGGGTGATGAGAGGGAGGGAATTTTGAGTGCAGCACCTATTTGCTCAGGAGGTTCTGTTCCTGAGAAGTAGGGCCTGAAGCGGAGGCAGGTGGTTGATTTTGGGGTGGCTCTGTATTTGGGAACCTTCAAGGGAAGGTGCCATCTGTGGGTGTATGATGGTGGCAGATGGACTTGCATCCTGAGACATCTTGGCCAGCAGCTCTTTGAGTCTGCTAACCTCATCCTCTAGAATGGTGTTTTGAGCAACTACATCGAAGAAGAAGCTCAGGTCATCATCAGTTGATACTGAATCACCTGACCTCCTGCTTAGAGCAGGATTTACATGCACTGGGTGTAGACCAGTTGGTGCATGTGCCCCTTGTGCTTGGTACTGGGGACTTCCAGCCTCAGGACAATGTCCATCATCAGCTGTTGCCTCTAGGGAGGTCTTAGCAATGTTACCAGCCTCACTCTGGTCATGTGCTGAGTCAGAGGAGGTGGCAGCCTCACTAGATATTCTAAGCTCCTTCTCTACACCAGGAGATAGAATTGGGAACCCCTGTGCTGTGGGTTCTCAGGTGCACTGTGTTCCTCCCCCTCAATTGTAGAGGATTCCCAGTAATAAGTGGTTTCTGGGGAGGGGGTGAGGAGTGCAATTGAGTCAGCACTTGAGCAACTATTAAAGTTGGGCTGTGAGGGGCGGTTGTTTGGGGTACAGGGTAGAAGCAGTGTGCACCTGGGGTGGATGGTGCTCTTCAATGGCAATCTCCTCAAGTGAGGAAGATCCCAGATAAGTAGGTGCCCCTTGGTTGCTGCAGGCTCCTGTTGAGAGGAAGCCTGAGCGGCTGTGGCTGGAGGAGTCATGGTATCCACTAGGGGTTTGGACTAGTGGATATATCCTGCGTTTGTTGTGCAGGAGCATCCTCAGGGGACTCAATTCCCTGAGTAGCCTTTTTGGGTTTCTTTTTGGTGGGTTTGGTGGGGACATTGGATTTGGAGGTGGTGGCTGTGGGTTCCAGCTGCGTGGGTTTTCGCAGCTTGGCAGCCAGTTTGAGTGTCCGGTCGGAGTTGTGCCGGGAGTATACTTCTGGCAAAACAGCCGTAGCAGGGACTCCCAAGCCAACAAGTCCCTCAGCATTAAGCTGGTCTATTATAATGGCCATTATGAACCGTGGATAGAGTATCCAACGGTTGGCAGTTAGTTTTTGAGCCATATCTTTGAGCTCTGAAAATATTAATTCTGAAAAATTCAGTGGTTGTTGCTCAAGGATAGAATACATTACCTGCTGCCATTTGGTGGACATTTGATCCCAAGACGATGTCTTAGGGGCAAACATACATTGACCATGTGAAAGATCAGGCGCTCAGCGTCATTAAAGTGTTTCTTCATGATGGTGGTGGCACTGAGATCACCTTGATATCCATGCTGAGCAAATGATAGATCTATGGTGCCCTTCGGATATCCAGCAGGAGAGGTAGCATCACTCAGTTGAAGAATTTTACGGATTGTTGCAGGAGTAATCACTACTTCTTTGTGTTGACGACTGACCGGAGGGATTGTGTTTGCTCTCCTCAGTAGTGACATTAACGTTCATCCAAAATTGGTTCAAGGATTCGGTATGTAAAACGGGGTTCAGAAGGAATGCCTTGTTGTATTGGGACTGAACCATAAGATCGATAGCAGTATCGAACTTAGTCCAGATCGGCGATTTTGTGAGGTAGGCAACACAGTTGTGTCGCGGTTTATTTGCATAGACGCCATGGAAATTTTTTGGAGAGGAACGTTAGGTTTGAAGAAGATAAGCATGGAGAGCTCAGGTTAAGGGTATTTATAGGGTACGGGTGAGAAACGACTGAAGGATGTGGTGTTAGTCATCAGTAGTTTTAAACGACCGTTGACATGGTATTATCCTTTCAGACGTTGAAACAGCTGAAGTCGCGGTGTTAGGCATCAGTAGTTTAGAAAACTACTGAAGACCGTGGTTTTGACTTCAGGTGATTGAAACAACTGAGGACATGGTGTTTGTCATCAGTAGTTATGAAACTACTGAAGACAGTGGTTTTGTCATCAGCTGTTGTAAACAACTGAAGACTTGGTATTGTCATCAGTAGTTATAAAACTGCTGAAGACGTGGTTTTGCTTCAGTTGTTTAAAATGAAACAGCAGTGGTACAAACGACTGAGGAGAAAGTTCTCTTCAGCTGTTTTCGTCAATTCTTAGCTTTTCAGCTGTTTCAAACTGTCCTCACACATTCATCAGTCTTTATGGCTGATTTCAGTTGTTTCATAGGACATCAGTACTTATCTGTTTTTACTGATTGCAGTAGTTATGACTGCATCAGTAGTTGTAACTACTTCAGTAGTTTAGAGCAGATGAAGTACTTCAGTACTTGTGAGAACTTTTAGCCTTCAGTAGTTATAAAAAGTACTGAGGTTAAAAGAGCTCATCAGTACTTATATGTGACAGGCACTCATGATCATCAATATGAATTACTGAGATCATCAGTAGTTGTCACCTATTCTAGCTGCAGCATACCAAGCCTTAACACCAGGTTTTGGAAAGTTGAACTATCCAAAGGCTTAGTAAAAATGTCTGCAAGCTCATCAGCACTGGGCACAAACTTAGGATCAATCAGACCTTTTTCAAAACAATCTCTTATAAAATGATGTCTGATCTCTATATGTTTGGTCCTAGAGTGCTGGACTGGATTTTTGACAATGCAAAGAGCTGAAGCACTATCCATTAACAATGGAGTCTTAGTCTCTGTAATGCCATAATCCAAAAGTTGGTTTTGAAGCCAGAGTACCTGAGATGTACAGCTTGCAGCAGCAATGTACTCTGCTTCCGCAGTGGATGTAGCAACTGAGGTCTGTTTCTTGCTCTGCCAGAAATCAAGCAGTTGCCTAGGAATTGACATCCACCAGAAGTTGATTTCCTGGTCAACTTACACCCTGCATAGTCACTGTCAGAAAAAGCAACTAATTTACCAGAATGTCTGGTAGAATACCATAAACCTAGAGATGGAGTGCCTTGCAGATATCTAAAGATCCTCTTGACTGCAATCAGATGAGACTCTTTAGGTGCAGCCTGAAATCTAGCACAAACACATGTAGCAAACATAATATCTGGTCTAGAAGCTGTTAAATACATCAAGGACCCAATCATACATCTGTAAAGTGTTTCATCAACCACTTTACCTTTCTGATCTGAGTCCAGTTGTGTGGTGCTGCTCATGGGAGTAGAACAGGGCTTACAGTTTTGTAAATCAAACTTTTGCAAAAGATCTTTTGTATATTTGGATTGATGAATAAAAATTCCATCAGCCTTTTGTTTGATTTGCAACCCCAGAAAGAACTGTAATTCTCCCATGGCACTCATTTCAAACTTCTGTTGCATCAACTTTGTAAAGGCATCACACACTTTGGATCAGAGGATGCAAAAATAATATCATCTACATAAATTTGAACAAGTAGATTATGCTGCCCAGCTTTCTTAATAAATAAAGTCTTGTCTATGGAGCCTCTAGTGAAATTGTTTTCCAGAAGAAAGTTTGATAATGTCTCATACCAGGCTCTGGGAGCTTGTTTTAACCCATAAAGAGCTTTATCAAGCTTATACACCCAATTAGGATGTTTGTTGTCCTCAAAGCCTGGAGGTTGACATACATAAACCTCTTCTTTAACTTTTCCATACAAAAATGCACTTTTGACATCCATTGAAAGACTTTAAGTTTTTGATAAGCAGCATAAGCTAAAAACAATCGAATTGCTTCCAGTCTGGCTACAGGGGCAAAGGTTTCATCATAATCAATACCTTCTTCTTGTGCAAACCCCTGAACAACCAGTCTGGCCTTGTTCTTAACAATAAGCCCATTTTCATCAGTTTTGTTCCTAAACACCCATTTAGTGCCTATTGCACACTTACCTGGAGGTAGAGGAACCAGTTCCCACACTTGCTGTTTCTTGAACTGAAGAAGCTCAAGCTGCATGGCATCAACCCATCCATTGTCCTTTAAAGCAATGTGATAATTCTTTGGCTCTTGCTGACTGATGAAGAGAGCATAGAAGCAGAAGTTTGACAATTGACTTCTTGTTGATACTCCAGCAGTGATATCACCAATGATTTGAGACATGGGGTGATTCTTCAGATCTTGATACACAATGAGATCTGTGCAAGTGTTTGTAGCCGGTTCAGCAGCAACAGATGGTGATGGTGAATCATTTCCTTGAAACCAATCAGTGGATGGTAATTCAAAGGAAGTTGAATTCGAAGAAATCTCATCAGCATTGTTGTGGATGGTGCTACTGGCGCTACAGGAACATCAGGTCTAGTTGAATCAGGCAGCTGATCACTAAACCTGAAGAGGTGAGTACTGCAATCATCATCATCATCAGCAGTACCACCAGGTGGTGAACTGTTGACAGGAGCAACAGCAGGAGTTTGATAGGAACATATTGCAGTATGTCCAGATCAAATAACTCCACAGGACTTTGTGGAATCTTGTCCTTTGGAGATTCATTAAACTTAACATGTAGAGTTTCTTCAACCATCTTTGTTCTGCAGTTGAAGACTCTGTATGCTTTGCAAGTAGATGAATAACCAACAAAGTATCCTGCATCCACCTTAGGATCAAATTTGTGGAGTTGATCCTTTGTTTGAGAATAAAACAGGGACACCCAAATGCTTTGAAAAATGAAATCAGTGGAGCCAAATGATGGAGAACTTCATATGGAGTCTTCATCAACCTCTGATTTACTAACTCTATTTTGCACATAACAAGCTGTGTTGACAGCTTCGGCCCAAAAGGTCAATGGCAAACCTGAGTCAGCCAGCATGGACCTTGCAGCTTCAATGAGGGTCCTGTTCTTTCTCTCCACTACTCCATTTTGTTCCGGAGTCCTTGGAATGCTGAACTGCCTTTTGATTCCCTTTGAGAGATAGAAGTCATCAAGTGTATGATTTCTGAACTCAGTTCCATTATCACTCCTAATACACTTGACTGGAAGGGAATACTGCTTCTCAATGTACAGCACAAAGTGGATAATCTTCTGAGCAGCCTCATCCTTTGATGTAGAAAGAAAGTCCATACAAATCTGGAGTAATCATCCACAATTACCAGACAGTATTTCTTCTTTGCCATGCTCATTACTCTCACAGGACCAAATAGATCCATATGCAGTAATTGCAAGCAGGCAGTGGACTTGGACACTTCAATAGGAGGAATGAGACCTTGTGCTGTTTTCCTTTTAAACAAGCAGTGCAAGTTTCATCACAGTGGAACTCCTTTATTGGTAAGCCTCTGACTAAACTATTGTGGCTAAGCTGATTCATGTTTTTGAGATTAACATGACCAAGCCTCCTGTGCCATAGTTTAGATTCTTGAAAAGAGGCTTTGGAAAATAGGCAAGGATTGCCTTTGAGATCTATCTTCTTAGAGAGATCTAAGGCATACACTCTTCCTGTCCTGTTGGCTTTCAGGAGAGTGTGATCATCCAACACCTTGTCAATCAAGGCAAACTTTGGATGACAGAATCCTACAGTTTTGACTTGTGAAAAGGGCAACATGGCCTTTATCACACATTTGACTGACACTCAAGAGGTTGTACTTGAGATTTTCCACATGATTAACATCATCAAATTTGATTTCTCCATTGGAGACAAAGCCCTTACCGATGATGTAACCCCTAGCATCATTGCCAAAAGAGACAAATCCCTTCTTTCCTTGAGAGTAGTCATGAAGAAGAGAGATGTTCCCAGTCATGTGCATGGATCCCCCACTGTCTACATACCAGATGCTATTTTGGCATGTTGAAGAACCCTGCAATAATAAACAATCAGTTAGTTTTAGAGACCCAAACCTTTTTGGTTTTGGGCCTGGTCTCATCAATAGATGGTAAACTAGCATGTTTATTTGTAACAACAGCCTGAGAGGAAGAAGATGGTGCAGAAGAGGAGTCCTTTGGCTTAGACCTCCTTTTCTGTGGTTTCAACATAGGAGAATCTAGTTGGTTAACTCTACCCAACAGATGTTGTACCATCATCACCAGCTGTGTCTGATTTTGTGATAAAGCTTTCAGCTCATCAGACACATTGCTAGTGGAGTTAGATAAGGTCCTATGTTGCACCTTCTTCTTTTGAGCACCCTCAGCTGTCACCTGTTTAACTCCTTCCTTTTTGGATTGCTTTAAGGACTTAAGGGTTACAGGATTTGATGTTGCTGATACAAATGTGGTCTCAAACTCAGTTTTCATTTTTACCATTTTCTCATTAATTTCTTCTTTTGTTTGAGTTTGGAACCTCTTTTGTACCAACAATCATCTGTAAGATGATTGAACAAACCACATACTTCACATGGTTTCTTCTTCATCTTAGGTTGATCATCAACTAAAGATGGTGAAGCAACAGAAGACTTGTTCTTCAATGCTTTGGAAGCTTTTTGCTTTCTTGACAGATCTTGGTCTTCAAACTCTTTCTACTGCCAGTTTTCTTCTCTTCAGTACTGACAGCAGTTGAAGTTTGAACTTCAGGAGTTGAATCCTGCTCTCCAGTCCTTTCAGGACCTTCAGGATTGACTCCTGAGTTGATCAACTTATTGATCATGTGAATGTCAGCATTTGGACCATCAACATCAGCTGATAGGTTCAAAGAGGACTTGATACTGACTGCTACTTCTGATTGTGCTGTATCAGAAGGTAGATCACATGACTTGATGGATTGGTTATCACTCTCACCATCAGATTCTACCTCTGCTCTTGGGGTAAAATCTGTAGGTGGAGCAGTGTGATTGTAACCAATTCCAAACTTCACATTTGAAGCAGATTGCTTACTAAGAAGCATTTCAAAACCTTTGCATGATTGTACCCATCTATCACACTCGACCTGGGTAACTGCAAGGGTTTCTTTGAGATCTTTGTACTTCTCTAAAAGTACATCTTCTCTAGCCTTATCATCAATTATTTTGCAATTCAGTTTATAAACCTCATCATTTTTATCTTTGAGCACAAACTCAAACTCAGCTTTGTTTTTGGAAATTACTTGTTCTAGCTCAATGTTCTTATTAATTAAAGCTACATTTGCTTCTCTAATGGAAGCAAATGCTGCTATGCATTGTTCAGAACATAATTTGGCTTTTGCCTCAGAGGATACCTGTGATACCTGTGGTGTAGAGGCATTGGAAGATGAAGTATCAGCAGACTCCAAAGCCATAAGAGCTAGATTCCCAAAGGGACTGTCACCACCATGTTGACCAGCACCTGAGAACAGTTGATCATGACCAGACAAGTCATCTGGTAAACTGCTCCAGTCAACAACTCCTGGGGTGAAGAAGCTGTGTTGTTGAGATGAAGGTTGTTGATGAGATAGGGAAGGCTGAGGTTCTGGTAATGCATGAGGTTGTGGTGTCATAGGAACTTGAACTTGACTTGACTGTGGCATGTAATAACAGGGTACTGATAAGGCATTTGACCCTGAGGAACAAAATATGCCGGAGATTGTTGTTGAGGATGATGACTAGATGTGACAGGATGTTGCCCTCTGTTTTGTTGACTGTTGCCAGGAAAAGTCACAAAGGTGCAGTAGAGTTTGATCCAGTTGATCTACACTCTCTTGCAAAGTGTCCAAGCCGTTGGCATTTGTGACACCTCAACTTGCTCTTGTCAAAACCAACTTTGGTTTTGCCAGAGAGTCCTGGGAATTTTCTTCCAGTTCTTTTGTAGAACTTCTGAGATCTGATATTTATCAAGGCCATTTGGCTCAAAATATCCATCTCTTCTAAGTCATCATCAGCAATCCCCTTGAGATCATCCATAATGAAACATAAATTGTCATTATTACCTCCAGTAAACTGACCATCAACACTTACAAATGCAGAATTAGAAGTGCTGCTCGAAGAGAAATTAATATGCTCATCATACTGGCATTCAGATGCAGCATATTCTGACTCATGACCCACCAAGGCAGTGTTGCCTTGTATAAAGTCTTCAGTGAGCTTTCCAGATGAAGACAGCTTTCTCTTCTGTTCTATCTCTCTCTCAAAAGTGAGCAATTTCCCATGGAGTTGGGTGAGAGATAGTTTGTCCAAACTTGCACTGGAGCGTAGGACAATAGTATATGTGTCCCATCTCTCAGGCAGTGATCTGAGAAATCTGTTATTCATCTGAATATTGGTGTATTCAAGTTTGACCATTTTTAGTTCAGAGATCAAACAAGAAAACCGCTCATATTGTTGAGTCAGTGTCTCACCCTTTCTATGAGAGAATGTCTCATATTGTTGGGCAAGAATTTCTCTATTATTTGCCAAGACCTCATCTGTTCCTCCAAATTGTTCTTTCAAAGCAATCCAGAGGTCATGGGCAGTTTCATGATGCATTAGCCCAGAATAGATTTCATTGGGCAAAGCCATGGCCAGAATTCCATGGGCTTTTGCATCAATCTCAAGCAACTTTTTATCCTCATCTGAGTATTGCTCCCTCCTCTTCGGAACCATTTGATTGGTTTCCGGGTTATTCACCATAGGCTTGTGTGGACCATGTACCACAGATGTCCAACACCCTGCGCTGTTAACAGACAGGTGATGGAGCATACGTCTTTGCCATATGTTATACTCATTCCTAACCAGCATAGGAGGCTTGGTTGAGGAACCAGTATTGTGAGGATCATTGGAGGGTGGTCATTTTCAGTTCAAAAACAGTTTAGTTCAAGTTTAAAAAGTTTTAGACAAACCACAACAAACTCAATGAGAACCAAGAAAAGATCTCAGGATGAATGAGCAGAAATACAGAAAATTCAATCTCTATAACCGTTTCTTGCAAAACAAAAGCTAATTCAATCAAACTTGGATCTTGAATAGCAGTTTCAATGATCAATTATTAGATCGATCAATGATTAACCTGCTCTGATACCATTTGACAGGATCAGTGATCACAAGTTTGATGTATCAGAATATAAAGCAGCGGAATACAACACGAATTAGACAAATTGTAGCAAGCAATCGATACTTGTAAGCGTTAAGATCGCATACGGTTATAGGAGAGATGAATTTCTGATTTCTAGGAATGTTATAGATGTAGAATATTTCTAATCGAATCAATCATCATTCCATTCAATTGCTCATATCACTCTCATTTACAATAGGTTGTCACTCCTTATATATAGTGCAACAGTCACTGCTGTTATCACGGAAAGTGACAACTGGCAGATCCAATAGAAATAACTAATTCTTAACAAACTACTGAAATGTTCACAACTACTGAGAACATATCAGCAAGTTAAGTACAAAATATAAAACTACTGAAACTACAACGACTGAAGAACAAGCTCTTCAGTCGTTTTACAAAACTACTGAAACAAAGAAAATAAAACTACTGATATCACAACTACTGAAGAAGTACTCTTCAGCAGTTGTGACAAACTACTGAGGCTTCAGTACTTGATCTTCAGACTTTGACCTTCAGGCGTTTCATCAGCTGATGACTTCAGTAGATATCATCAGCTGATGTCTTCAGTCTTTGTCTTCAGACTTTGTACATCAGTTGTTGATCTTCAGCACTTGTGAACTCTTCAGTGTTGTCTTCAGTACTTTGGTCTTTCAGCTTCAGCACTTGTGTTCTTCAGCTGTTGTACTTCAGCACTTTGTTCTTCAGCTGTTAAGGTCTTCAGCACTTGATCTTCAGCTGTTGAAGTCTTCAGCACTTGTCAAACTACTGATGAGGCTTTCAGCAGTTGTTGTGATACCGTGTGGGACTTAGAGGTTTTCTGATCTTGGCTCATTGGTTCTTTTGGTCCAACAGACTCAAGTCGTACGACTGGCCATGCTAATGGGACCAGCCGTGCAACTGGAGAGATTCGATTGGACTTTCGTAGTACTGACCATAAGTATTGTCCAGCCGTACTATTGAACATACGCATGGTCCAGGCGTACGATTGAACCATACGCATGTCCAATTGGACGAATGGGCCCATCGCATCTAATATGTCCCCGCGGCCTAGTAATAACCAGTTTTAATTGTATAGAGAAATGATCGTTACAGGAAGTCTGCCCGAGCCCTATGCTTCCGGATGAGAGGGTATATCATGCTCGATCATCCCCTAGCCAGAGTCTTGAATTCTGTGTTTTAAACTAGGCTTGTAATCGTAGGTTTTTGTTATCAATGAACCAATATTTTATAGTTCGTGTTATTGATTTGACTTTTGGTTTTGGTTGTTCATCCTTCCGTCAAGAACATGCTCGGATGTTTATCAATCCGAGATAAACCGACTTTCCAGTTACCATTTGAAATGATCAGGAACTATTGAATCCATTCATATTAAGATTTTGCACAGAAATAACAAGAATTAGACAAAATTGGCAAGAATAATGTGAATATTCAATCAAACAGTGACGGTTATAGAGGGAGATAAGTTTTTACAAAGAGAATATTTCATCAAGCACAAGCTTCGGCTACCAAGAAATTAGGTCAACATTCCTTTTATAAGGAATGTGACATCACTGATGTCACTTGATAGTGACAGCTAACGATTTATACAAACAACTGAAAGTAGACTAAAGTACAGAAGATGTCCAGAACAACTGTGGACACCTTCACAAAAAGCTAAGTACAAGCTAAAATTACAACTACTGAAGTTATAAGATCTGAAGTGTAAGAACTTTAGATGTTACATAAATAAAACACTATTACAAACTACTGAACGTAAAGCATCACAACTACTGAAAAGAAACTACTTCAGCTGTTGTGACAACTTCTGAGAACTGGTCTTCAACTTTGTCTTCAGCATTGTCTTCAGACTTTGTCTTCAGCTGTTGTCTTCAGACTTTGTCTTCAGACTTTGTCTTTAGTTGTTGTCTTCATACTTTGTCTTTAGACTTTGTCTTCAGCAGTTTGTCTTAGACTTTGTCTTCAGACTTTGTCTTCAGTTGTTGTGTTCAGACTTTGTCTTCAGACTTTGTCTTCAGCTGTTGTAGACCACTTCAGTTGTTATGTGTCTGTGGGACTTAAAGGTTTTTTTGATCTGGCTCATTGGTTCTTTTGGTCCAATACCCATAATCCCTTGAGGATTCACCACGTGACCCACAAATTGAACTTCATGTAACCAGAATGTGCACTTGGAGGACTTGGCATACAACTTCTCCCTTCCAAGCGTCTCCAACACTTCCTAAATGTGACCAGCAAGCTCTTCCTCACTCCTCGAATAAATCAGGATATCATCGATAAAACAAATCACTAACTTATCAAAAATTAGCCGACACACCCGATTCATCAAATCTATAAAAGCAGCTGGGGCGTTGGTTAAACCAAAAGACATAACGAGAAACTCGTAGTGTCCGTAGTGCGTGCGAAAGATATTTTAGGAAAACCCTGCTCTTTCCCCTTCAATTAATGATCACGAGATCGGAGATCTATTCTCGAGAACCATTTAACTAAAATACATTGTAAGGCCCCATCTCCGGAACACTTACAGTCGGATAATCATTGCACATCATACTTAAAAAACATAAACTTTATTTAAACAACACAGCGGAAAAATTTAACTAAAACTATTTTATATATTAATATCGCTTTTACCAAATAATACAATATTGTTAGTCATTACAAAATATAGTTTGATTGAATTGCAACATAAAAACATCATTATGATATAAAATGGATGCCATCCAATACTTGCCAAGTAGCTTCACCCCGTGCCATCCTCAGCAACTATTACATGCCAACTGGAAAATGTATAAAAGTCAACGTTGCTGAGTGAGTTATAGGTTTATTAAATATATTATACTTTACTTTTGTTTAAAAACCTTTCCTTACTTTCATTCGTGATCATATATCGTACGTACATATAGGTAATATTAATTATTATCTTCCATCGTCTTTCATCATGGTACGTCATTCGTTATCATTCATTCATTCTCTTTCATATCGTACATTCCATACAATCATCATTATCTTTGACTTTTCATTTCGGACCAATGCAATGTGCTATAGCCCGAACATTGTGCACGGAGTTGGTTAGTGGCCTAAGGTCTATAAAAAGACCCCGAACATTATGCATAAAGCTTACTCCAATACTTGGGGCAAGCAACAAGGGTCCCATACATTTGGTCAATCACAAGGATTAGACCCATGTTTGCATCCTTCTGGGTTAGCTAAACCGCACATAGTTGAGCTAACTCCCTTCACTGGGTGTGAACCTCCTTACATTTTCTTGCAAGACTTTTCATTCATTCTTTTCATTACCATCAACTTTTGCTTTCATTACATAATACTTTACGTTCATTAACATAATCACACCATGTAAAGCCATGAAATAATACTTAATAGTGAACATAAAGAAAACAGGTCAAAAACATGCATAACATCGATATACATCGTCATATAATATCCCCGGGAACTTTAGGCGTATGGGAACTATGCAGGCGCATGGCCTCTCGGGAACATGGGAACACTTAGGCGCATGGGCTGATTTTGGGAACATGAGCACTATATAGGCGCATTGCCTAAGACTTAGTCGTCTGGGCAACATCCTAGGTGCATAGGCACTTTGGGAATTCGGGCACTATTGGGGCGCATGTCCCTTAGGCGCTTGGGGAACACTTAGGCATTTAGGCAGTTGGGGGAATGGACTACTGTTTAGACGCATGGGAACTAACTTGTAACTAAGATCATAATAGTCTGCAAATTATCATTTTAGCTTGTTCTAAGCCTAATTCTAACATACCAAGCATCATAAATAAGCCTAAAACATGAACACAACCACAAATCTTTCACCAAGTAATACACCCTTCTAAACAGGCACACACACATATACGGTACACACCCAATGATTTTAAAAACACTAAAGCATGCATTTCCAACCCCTAACAAGTTAAAACATTTAAAAATGGGGATCTAGAACTCACTTCTTGCAACTTTTGAGCAAGAATTCCTCAAACCTGATGGTTGTGAGTTCAAACATCTAAAACACACATCCAAACACAACCAAACACAAAAATGTATAAGCATATATCCAAAAGCTGAAAATCAGCCAAAGACTTAAAACACTAGAAAACTAACCTGAATTCCGACTTCTCTTTAAACCTGGAATTCTCAGCTTCCTTCTGTCACTAGAAACCATATGAAGAAAAGTTAATGGAAGATGGGTGTGGGTGGCCACACCCAATTTGTACAAAATATTATAATATTTTGTCTTTTGTACACTTTTAACCCCTCAACTTGGGTTTTATTGCTTGTTTTTCCTCTTGTGCACTTTTATTTCTTCCTTTTAAAATTGTCTGGGTGTTACAAGAATAGAATTATTATTATTATTATTATTATTATTGTTATTATTATTATTGTTATTATTATTATTATTATCACTATTAGGCATTAGGGTTATTGTTAAGGATAGGTATTGGATAGCCTACCCTTTGTTAGGCATGGATTGATCATCCGTCCTTAAACAAGGTAGTGTAAACTAATATCCAGCCATGACAATAACTAGTTAGTTTTGTCATTACTTAACTTAGGAATACTTAAATTGTATTAAGACTGACAGATATTACTAGATTGTACTAGGAAAGGTTATTAACTTTTGGGCAACTGCTAAATAGGTGAGTTCCTTTGAACTGTTTTTTAAAACAGGATGTGATGTTCAGATAAGTTGTAAAAATTGAAGAGTTGACTATTAATCGCATCTGTGATATGTTGCAATGCTTGATAGGATGCTTGAGGGCTGCTTGTATGATTTTGCTTTAGCAAGTGGAGTTTGTATACATTGCTTGGTTATGTAAGTTTATACTTTTCTTACTATGTTCCTATCTGCTTGTCATGGTTGTATCTGCTTGACGCAATAGTCAATGTTAATATGTTTTGAATTTTGAAGAATGCTATGTTCATGAACTGACAAGATTTATCCTTAGTCCTAAATCTTTTCTTTTCGGACACATATCATGGGTGCCAAATAATTGTAGTACGTGGAGATTATGGCATAGATTATGAGAAAATAGAGGTCTATAGCAGTAATTGAAGATTTGGATCTCTAGTTAAATTGATGTAATTTTTTATCTAGTATGCCAGATATACAGTATGCTATGATGATAATCAAAGTTAGACATCCGCTATGAATTTGATTACTATGTGTTCTATATATCTCATACATAATGCTCCCCAAGGTGTGCCCTGGGAGGCGGGTGTTACAAAAGCGGATGAAGAAAGAAGTCCCAAGTGTAGAGAGTGGATGATCAAGCACACACAGTGGATGACCAATGTCCATAACTGATAAAGAGTCCATAGTGGATGTTCATCCGTTGCAGATGAACACTCCACAAAAGACAACTAGCAAGACAAAGATTCAAATAAGTTTTCACAATGTACAACATTCAAGGCACAATGGATAGCTCATTTATCATCGACAATGGACACCATGTCATCCACAACCGACGATCAACATTCAAAGCGGACAACTTATAGACTTAGGATTATATTTGTAATTTTGTTTTACATAAAGATATTTTATCATTGACAATGGACACCATGTCATCCACAACCGACGATCAACATTCACAGCGAACAACTTATAGACTTAGGATTATATTTGTAATTTTGTTTTACATAAAGATATTTTAGTAAGTGTACATAGCTTTTTGTATAGCCTATAAATATTTGTACACCCTAATCCTTTTTAAGCTTTTAAAAATTCAATACAATCAAACATTCATATTAACATTCAAGCATACCAAGACACAATCATACACACACACGAATATTATTATCTTTGATCATGGGTTTTCGCACCATGTTCATTGAGTGTTGAATATATATAACAATTTGTTGTTATATTTTAGACATTAAAAAGATCCTTAGGGAAGTTCATTTCAACCTTTTGGATTTCATCAAGTGCTATCAAAGCCTTGGCAAAAATCAAACACTTATATTCTTTCATTCAACACAATGACATTCGTGGTTCATTAGCTTCATATCATACATTTGAGAACTGAAAATCAACATGAAACATTTTTGTACTCCAAACATTTAGCATATTCATTAATTTGTTTTTTATCATTTTGTAGAAGATTTTGTGTTGTTAACATTCTAAACAACAATTCAACACTATTTTTCAAAATAGAATCATCACAAAACCTCGAAAACCTCATTAGATCTAAGGGTTTATGAAAAAACAGTCACCAAGTATTGTTTCATCAAGTTTTCATCATACAACATTGTTTTCAACATTTGAATCTTTCAAGGTATTTAAAATCATCATATTCAAGTATATACCCACTTGAATCAGGTTTTTGCTCTTCAATCAAACACCAAATTGATGATTTTGTGAAGAACATTATAGCCACCAAACCCTATGATAAACCCTAGCTTTTGTTCACTCACAAACCTACATAATCTCCAGTGATTGTGTTGGTTCATCATTAAAATCAAAGAAGAAATATAATCCTGTTTTGATATCTTGAAAAAGTCACTTTCTGATCCTAAAAGTTAACTTTTAAAAACATAAATATTTTTAGGGTTTTGACTTTTGTTGACTGACATCATTGAGGTTTTGACCGATTGACATCCTCAAACAGAATATTCCGTTTAACCAGGAATTAAAGTGATATCACATAGGACATTAATTAAAATAAATTAATTCCTTTTATTCATTAAGTCAAATTAAAAGTGACTTAATTAACAAACAAATCCTTGTCACATTAGGATAATTCATTTTAGCACTGAGCTAAATTAACAAACAAATTTTTTACTTAAACCATTAAGCTCAAAAATTGACACAATGTCTAACGAAATTTCAGGGTTAAACAGTGGTCTCACACCACGTGGACTCAAAAACGAAGCATATTTCAAACAATGGAAAATAATGTTTAGAAATTGGATCATTCCAAGAACCAGATCTATGGACATCCATACCTAAGGGACGATACATTCTTGTGATTCTTGGTCTACATTACAACATACAAAAACAAGTTAGCTTGAAACATGTAGCTAGTATTGATTTCAAGAAGGTGAAAACATACATGAAGGCTTATAGCATCTTGGCTATGACCTTACCATTTGAGATTCTAACAAGAGTCAAAAACTTCTAAACAGCACGTGAATTATGGAAGCTTCTTCATACCATGTGTGAAGGAAGTCATGAAATAAGGGAAATCAAAAAGGAAAAGTTTAGAACCCAATGAGTAACCTTTCATCATGTTCAAGGAGAATCCGTACCATAACAGCTTCACAGGTTTGTTTGATTAGTAAATGAGATGATAGTATGTGGTCTCAAACATGAATATGTGGATATTAACAAAAACATGTTGCATACACTTCCAGAGAGCTAGACTTAGTCTAATGAAAGCAGCATTGGATCTAGAAGCATTGCATTAGATGCTCTAGTTATTTCCAAAGTAGAGGTATTGGAGTGAGATGAAAGATCCAAAAACAACACTACAATCAGACATGTTGATTGTTACAAATTCAAGGAAATGCTATAAACAGACAGTGATTTCATGACTTGCACTTGTGAGGAGGAAGATGAAGAATTCTTGGATTCTACTAAAACATCATTCTTTTCTACTCATGAATCATCTCACAATAAACAAAATTCCAAAAAACTAGTGTGCATGCTTCCCATTAAGATACACCTCAAAGTAAATAGCATCCACAAGCTTCTAACTCTAGCAAACAACATCCAACTAAGACTCAAAACATTCACAAATTTAGGAAACCCATGGAAGCACTAACAACCATTTTGCAAAGTAAGGAGGAAAAAGCAGCTTTTGTAACTTTTTCAACAAGCTTTGAAGCTTATTTAGGACCCAACCTCACTCCCTCTCAAATCATACAAAAAGACTTGGATGAATTCCCTCCTAATATGGTTGAAGAAATGGATATTCAATGGTTAATGGCAATGATAGCGTACAACTACAAGAATTTCTTACAAAGAAACATGGGTTTAAGTATGGATAACAAAACCAAGATTGGTTTTGATAAAACCAAGGTGAGATGCTACAACTATCAACTCTATGGTCGCTTTTCAAGAGAATGTCAATATGTTGGATCAAGAAGAAGGCTAGTTCAACCAAAACAAAATCACTTAGACAAATTTTGGTGCTGTTTACAAAGGCTTCTAAAGCCAAGTGTGGAACTTCTGAAGGAAGTAGAGTTCTTCCAAAGACAAAGTAAAAGTTTTACTTCTGAAGGCAAAGATCTACTTCTGAAGATAAAGTATTCACTTCCGAAGATGAAGTCTCAAAGGAAGAAATCAGAAGACTACTTCCGAAGTATGAATAAAGAAGAAGTTCTCAAGCGTCGGAAGAAGCAACCTCTTCCGAAGTATAAGGGGCTTCGAAAGTACTTGTTCTTCCGAAGCCATTTAACCTTCGGAAGACACTGCTATGAACCAGTGGACATAAGTATGGTCTCTAACACTCCACTGCAGACCTCTGATACTGCATGGCATTTTCTCAAGGAGCCATGTAGTTGACCATACTTTATTCCACCATTCACCTTTTTATGTTGGTACAAGTTACCAACTTTAGTTGGTGACAAAAGGTAAGTCAGGGACATGTCCTCGCTACCATATCTCAGAAAAAGTCTTATCTGGATACCTTAAACTATAGCCTTGTAGTATTTGCTTTAGTTAGAGGATTCCAGCTGGTATCAAAGTATATCCGACTGTAGGTAGTATTATATATAGTCTCTCATTGTAACTCAAAAACATATGCTTGTAAGTGTCTTGTAATATGAGTTGAGAAGCAATATATGCAAGTACCTTGAAAATTACTTCTTGTGTTTTGTTATTACTTATTATATTGTTATCAACTCTTAAAGACTTTACTTTCATTGAGAGTGTTTTTTAAGTGAGTTTGAGATAAAATCTAGTGTTTAGTGACACAAACCGATCTTGTAATTGGTATCAGAGCATTTTAGGCTCTTGATTGTGAGATCTAACTATCCAAATCAATTTTTTTTCACTCCTCCTTACTACTCTCACAAAAATGGCTCATAACAAATCCGAAGTAAAGATGGGAACCATGACCAAAGCTCCCATCATTACTCCTGAAAACTTCAAGTCTTGGAGTAGAAGAATGGAAGGCTTCATTAGATACCAAGACAGCAAGATGTAGAACTCCATTGTCAACGGCTCGTATAAACCCAAGGTGGCAACGCCCGGTGGAAACGGTGCCATGATAGCAAAAGCTGTTGAAGATTATTCTGACCAAGACCAGAAGAAAATGGATGTTGACAGCAATGCAATGACCATTCTGATGACTGCAATACCCAACTCCATCATGGTGGGGTTTGAGCATTGTAAGTCTGCTAAAGAATTGTTTGATGCACTAGCTCAGATGTATTCAAGCTTCAACGACTCCAAGAAGGACTCACTGATGCAGCAGTTTGAGAACTTCACTTATATTGCTAGAGAGACCCTGAGCCAGCACTATTTCAGGTACATGGATCTTATTTCTTCACTTTAGTTTGTGAAGATTACTCCTGAACTCAAAGATCTCACAAGAAAGTTCATGAGTGCTATTCCAAATGAGTGGACATTCTATTGTGTCTCTATCAAGAGGACAGAGAACTTGAACACTCTTACCATGACTGAACTCTATGGAATCCTTGATGGATACCAGTTGGAGATGGAGAGTAAGAAGGGCCACCAAACAAGCAAGCCTCTGAGTCTTCCTACTAGCAACGCTTTACCTCAGCAATACCTTACATACAACCAACAGCCATCCTGCTCTTCTGGACCTTACATCATTTTTCCTGAGAATCCAAGGTCTCAACAGGCTCAGCACAACTCCTTTCAGGACAACTGTGCCTTTGTCTTAGGAAGGGGGCACTCTGGTGATTTTCAATACTGTTTTGATGATCTAGAGTGTTTTAGTCCAGACGATGTAGAGTATATGGACATCATCCAAAAGATGGCTCTTTTAACCTACAGAGCGAAGAAGTTCTTTAAGACAACTGGAAGGCAATTCCCTCAAAACCCAACTGCCAGCAAGTTTAGGTTTGACAAGACCAATGCCAAATGTTAGAACTGTAACCAACTTGGTCACATTGCTAGGGAATGCAAGGCTCCCAAACCAAACCTGGGAACCCCACAAGCCTCCACATATCCCTCTTCATCAAAGCCCACTGGAAAGTCAACTAAAACAGTTGCAATGGCTCAAGAAGTTAACTTGAGCTTTATGGTTTAGGATGTGACTCCTGCTCAAGCTCTCATGGTCGGAACAGATGATTACCAGGTATATGAATATCTCTGTACTCCTGCCTGTATAGCTAAGGTTAAATTATATGAGGACTACAATAGGGAAATTAAATCTGATATTGAGTCTTTAAATGTTTTGAAATCTGATTTTAAAAGGGCAGAATCTGACTACCTAAAGAAAATTGAAGCGTTAGAGAAAACTGTTTCCTAATTAAAACATGAACACACCAACTACAAAACTCAAATAAAGGATTTAATATCCAAATTGTCTGAGGTTCAAGCCCTGCTTATCACCACTGAGGCTCAAGCCAGGAAGTATGCTATTTCTGAGCAAAACTTCCAAGTTATTATTGCATCATCCTCCCACTCCAAAATATGTTATCGGAATAAAGAAGGGTTGGGGACCAATGAAATTGCTCCACCACATTCTTATGAGTCCATAAGACAACCTAGATGTGATAGTGAAGAGCAAGAGGTCCCATCTGTTGACCCTTCTTCACATGAGTTAAAGAATGATGCAAAAATAGTGGCCACCACAGCGAAGAAACAGGTAAATCCACCCACCTCTCCCAGTGAAGATCAAACCCTTACCACCAAAGCCCGTAGAAGCAGAGCTAAAGCTGCAAGAAGAACTGCTAAGAAAGTGGCTGATTCTAAGCTGATGATTGACCCAAAACAATAGGGTGTCTTTATCTCAGCTGGATTCCAGGTGATGGGTACTTCTGATTCAGGAAAGGATTGTAATACAAGCACTCTTGTCCTACCAAATGATCAGAAATTGAAGGGAAAGGTTGCTGACAAAGAGTGAAAGACTAAGAAACAGCAACCTACAAGCTCCTAAAAGACTAACATTACATGCATAATGTGTGGTTCGCAAAACCACATGGCTAAATATTATTAGTACAATCCAGCTAGCACACATTATGCAAATAATGTTAGAAAAGAACGAGTCAGGGAAGGTTTCTTGTTTGGACCTTATCAGATGGTCCAAGTGAAGAAAAAGGGAAAGCTAGTTTCTGAAGCTAGGTTGTCTTCGAAAGAAACTACTTCTTCTGAAGGGAAAATGGTCTCAGAAGCAAAAGAAGTTAAAATTCTGAAGAAAAAGAAAATTCCCTTGAAACCATCCGAGAAAAAGACTGCTTCGGAAGAAAAGGTGGTGAAAGCTTCTTCCGAAAATAAAGAAGCTTCAGAAGAATGCCATACTGCAAAAGCTTCTACAAGTACATCTTCCACAATCAACCAAAGGATGGATTGGAAGATCAAGAAAGATGTTGCAGCACAAACCTCTTGTTCAAAGACATTCATTGAACCCCCATGCTTAACTTTTGGTTCAATTCTGTCACTATCTTTGGAGGAACCCAAGACCAACAAGGCTTGTGTCTCCAATGAAAACTAACAATCTTATCTTATGTGTAGGGACATCCATATGACAAGAATAACAATGTCTGGATTGTAGACAATGGATACTCCAGGCGCATGACAGGGAACAAATCTCTTCTTCAACAGTTTCAACACTGTTGTTGGACCAAAAGAACCAATGAGCCTGATCAGAGAAACCTCTAAGTCCCACAGGACATCACAACAGCTGAAGAAGACCTGATCAGCTGTTCTACAAAGTCTGAAGAATACAACTGCTGAAGTACGTCTGAAGTACTGAAGACAAAGACTGAGACAACAGCTGAAGATCTAAAGTCTGAAGACTTCAACAAGTACTGAAGACAAAGACTGAAGATCAACAGCTGAAAGACAAAGTCTGATGTACAAGTACTGAAGACATCAGTTGATGTTAACAGCTGATGACAACAGCTGAAGAGGGCTTCTTCAGTTGTTGTGATGCTTTTTCTTCATCAGTAGTTTTCTTTTACTTTCAGTAGTTTGTTTACTTTCAGTAGTTTTGTTTCCTTTTCAGTACTTGTAAACAACTGAAGAGGTTGTTCTTCAGTTGTTGTAGTATCAGTAGTTTTATGTTTTTCAGTAGTTGTAAATAAGATGTTTAACACTTAGGAACATTTGTAAGAAGATGTCAGTTGTTGACATCTTCAGTAGTTGTTAAACATCAGTAGTTATAAAACGGTTACATGTCACTTTCAAGTGACATCAGCCTACGTCATTCTTTCCTTTATAAGGAAAGATGACTCACCTGTTATCGTGCCTAAGAGGCCGACAATCTTAATGCAATATTCCTTTTGTCTGATATTTCTCTCTCTATAACAAAATTCTTTTATCGCTTTATATCGAATGTTCTTGCTTGAATTTGTCTAATTCTGAGCTATTCCGCTGCTATATCTGTTCAATCGATTAAACCTAGAGGCTGAGATCCTAACAAATGGTATCAGAGCAGGTTAATCATTGATCGATCTAACAATTGATCATTGAAACTGTTCAATCGCTCTAAGTTTGATCGAATTAGCAAATTTGCAAGGATCTGTTATAGAGATTGAGAGTGTATCGCTTCTGGCCGTTTTATTTGAGGTTTTGTGTGGTTCTGAGCTAAATTTATTGTGATTTTACTTGAATCTGTCTGATTTTCCACAATGACTACTTCTTCGAATGATCCTTTCAATACTGGATCCTCTACCAAGCCTCCGATCTTGGTGAGGAATGAGTATAACATTTGGCAAAGAAGATTGCTCCATCACCTGTCTGTCCATAGCTCAGGTTGTTGGACATCTGTGGTACATGGACCACATAAGCCAATGGTGAATGATCCGGAAACAAACCAGTTGGTTCCCAGGACTCTCTGGCAAAACCAAAGTTGGTTTTGACAAGAGTAACTTGAAGTGCCATAAATGCCACAGGCTTGGACACTTTGCAAGAGAATGTAGATCATCTGGATCTAACTCTCCTGCACCTTTTGTGACTTACCCTGGCAATAGTCAACAGAACAGAGGGCAACAACCTGTCAATTCTGGTTATCATCATCAACCACAATCTCCTGCATATTTTGTTCCACAGGGGCCAATGCCATATCCATACCCCTGCTATTACATGCCACAACCAGGCCAGGTTCAAGCACCCACTGCTCAGCAACCACATGCACTCCCTGAGCCTCAACCATCCCAATCTCATCAACCTAATCAACTTCAACAACACAGCTTCTTCACACCAGGAGTTGTTGACTGGAGCAGTTTACCAGATGATGTGTCTGGTAATGAACAACTGTTCTCAGGTGCTGGTCAACATGGTGGTGAGCATCCTTTTGGAAATCTAGCTCTCATGACTTTGGAATCCTCTGATGGATCATCCTCAAGTACCTCTTCAACACAGGTATCACAGGTATCTTCTGAGGCTAAGGCCAAGTTATGTTCTGAAACTTGCATAGCAGCATTTGCCTCTATTAGAGAAGCAAATGTGGCTTTAATCAATAAAAATGTAGAGCTAGAACAAGTAATTTCCAAAAATAAAGCTGAGTTTGAGTCTGTGCTGAAAGAGAAAACCGATGAGATTTATAAATTAAAATGCCAAATCTCTGAGGATAAGGCTAGGGAGGATGTACTCTTAGAGAAGTACAAAGACCTCAAAGATACTCTTGCTGTCACCCAAGTAGAGTGTGATCGATGGGTACAATCTTGCAAGGGCTTTGAAATGCTTCTTAGTAAGCAAACTGCTTCCAATATGAAGTTTGGAATTGGTTATAATCACACTGCTCCTCCTTCAGATTTTGCTTCAAGAGCAGGAGTAGAATCTGATGGAGAAAGTAATGACCAATCCACCTCATCATGTGATTCACTACTTGATAAAGCACCATCAGTAGTTGAAGTCAGTAGTAATCCCTCTGTGAACCTATCAGCTGATATTGATGGTTCAACTGCTGACACTCACATGATCAATGAGTTGATCAACCCAAGTGTTATCCCTAGAAGTACTGAAGGTACTGGAGAGCAGGGGATAACATCTGGAGTTCAAATCCCAATGACTGACAGCACTGAAGAGAAGAAAACTGTCAGTAAGAAGGATTTGAAGCCTACTAAGGGAGTTGACAAGAAGGCAAAAAGTGCTTCTAAGCTGCTGAAGAGCAAGTCTTCAGTAGTTTCATCTCCTTCAGTTGATGATCAACAGACGATGAAGAAGAAATCATGTGAAATATGTGGTCTATTCAATCATCTCACAGATGATTGTTGGTACAAAAAGGGATCCAAACTCAAACAAAAGGAGAAAATTAAAGAAAACTTGGCTAAAATGAAAACTGAGTTTGAGTCCAAGTTTGTACCAGCAGCATCAAATCCTGTTACTCCTATGTCCAAAAAGAAATCTAAAAGGGAAGGAGTGCAACAGGCAACAGCTGAGGTTGCTCAAAAGAAGATGGTGCAACACAAGAACTCATCATCAAACAACAATACCAATGTGTCTGAAGAGCTGAAAGCTCTTTCCCAGAATCAGACACAGCTGGTAATGATGGTTCAACATCTGTTGGGAAGAGTTAACCAACTTGATGGCCCTGTGTTGAAACCCTAGAAAAGGAGATCCAAGCCAAAGGATTCCTCTTCTACACCATCTCCTTCACCTCAAGCTGTTGGGTCCAATAAACCTGTTAGTTTACCATCTATTGATGAAACCAGGCCCAAAACCAAAAAGGTTTGGGTCTCCAAAACTAACTGATTGTTTATTAATGCAGGTCTCTTCAACATGCCAAAGTAGCATCTGGTATGTTGACAGTGGGGGATCTATGCATATGACTGGGAACAACTCACTTCTTAATGACTACTCTCCAGGAAGGAAGGGTTTTGTTTCCTTTGGCAATGATGCAAGAGGTTACATCATCGGGAAGGGCTTTGTTTCCAATGGGGAAATAAAGTTTGATGATGTCAACCATGTGGAAAATCTCAAGTATAACCTCTTGAGTGTCAGTCAATTGTGTGACAAAGGCCATGTTGCCCTTTTCACAAGCCAGAACTGCAGGATTCTATCATCCAAAGTTCTGAGTTTGATTGACAAGGTATTGGATACTCACACTCTCCTGAAGGCCAACAGGACAGGAAGAGTGTATGCCTTAGATCTTTCCAAGAAAATAGATCTCAAAGGTCATCCTTGCCTATTTTCCAAGGCCTCTCCTCAAGAATCTAATCTATGGCATAGAAGGCTGGGACATGTTAACTTCAAGAACATGAATCAGCTGATATACCATAGTTTAGTAAGGGGAATGCCTATGAAGGAGTTCAAGTGTGACAACAACTGCACTGCTTGTTTGAAAGGAAAACAGCACAAGGTTTCATTCCCACCTATTGAAGAACCAAAGTCCACTGCCTGCTTACAACTTCTTCACATGGATCTTTTTGGTCCTGTGAGAGTGATGAGCATGGCAAAGAAGAAATACTGTCTGGTAATTGTGGATGATTACTCCAGATTTGTATGGACTTTCTTTCTACATTCAAAGGATGAAGCTGCACAGAAGATCATAAACTTTGTGTTGTATGCTGAGCAGCAGTATTTCCTCTCAGTCAAGTGTATTAGAAGTGACAATGGAACAGAATTCAGGAACAATACACTTGATGAGTTCTTCCTTTCCAAGGGAATAAAGAGACAGTTTAGTATTTCAAGAACTCCTGAACAGAATGGAGTTGTGGAGAGAAAGAACAGGACCCTCATTGAAGCTGCAAGGTCTATGTTGGCTGATTCTGGACTGCCATTGACCTTTTGGGCTGAAGCTGTCAACACAGCATGCTATGTGCAGAATAGAGTGCTAATAAATCAGAGGTTGATGAAGACTCCATATGAAGTTTTACATCATTTGGCCCCTCTCATTTCATTCTTCAGAGCATTTGGGTGTCCCTGTTTCATTCTCAACACAAAGGATCAGCTCCAGAAATTTGATCCTAAGGTGGATGCAGGGTACTTTGTTGGTTATTCATCAACTTGCAAGGCATACAGAGTCTTCCACTGCAGAACAAAGATGGTTGAAGAGACTCTACATGTTAAGTTCAATGAATCTCCAAAGGACAAGATTCCACAAAGCCCTGTGGAGCTCTTTGATTTGGACATACTGCAATATGTTCCTTATCAATCTCCTGTTGTTCCTCCTGTCAACAGTTCACCACCTGGTGTTACTACTGAAGATGATGATGATAGTAGTAATCACCTCTTCAGGTTTAGTGACCAACTACCTGTGTCCTCTAAACCTGATGCTCCTGTAGCTCCAGCAGCACCATCCACAACAAATGCTGATGAGATTTCTGCACCCTCAACTTCATTTGAGTTGCCACCATCTTCATGGTTTCAAGAATCTGCATCAACATCTGCTGCTGCTGAAGGTCCTACAAACACTTGCACAGATTTGATTGTTTACCAAGAGCTGAAAAATCACCCAATGACTCAAATCCTTGGTGATATCAATGCTGGTGTTTCAACCAGAAGCCAGTTGTCCAATTTCTGCTTCTATGCTCTCTTCATCAGTCAGCTAGAGCCAAAGAACTATCATGAAGCTTTGAGAGACAATGGTTGGGTTGAAGCCATGCAGCTTGAGCTTCTTCAGTTCAAAAAACAGCAAGTGTGGGAGCTTGTTCCTCTACCCCCAGGTAAGTGTGCAATAGGCACTAAATGGGTGTTAGGAATAAAACTGATGAAAATGGGCTAATTGTTAAGAACAAGGCCAGACTGGTTGTGCAGGGGTTTGCACAAGAAGAAGGTATTGATTATGATGAAACCTTTGCCCCTGTGGCCAGACTGGAGGCAATTAGATTGTTTTTAGCCTATGCTGCACTCCACAATCTTAAAGTCTTTCAAATGGATGTCAAAAGTGCTTTTCTATATGGTAACATAAAAGAAGAAGTTTATGTGTGTCAACCACCAGGTTTTGAGGATAATAAGCACCCAGAATGGGTATATAAGCTTGATAAAGCTCTTTATGGGTTGAAACAAGCACCTAGAGCCTGGTATGAGACCTTATCAAACTTTCTTCTACAGAATAATTTCACTAGAGGCTCCATAGATAAAACTTTATTTATTAAGAAGGTGGATCAGCATAAGCTACTTGTTCAAATTTATGTTGATGATATTATTTTTGCATCCTCTGATCCCCAATTGTGTGAGGATTTCCAAACCTTAATGCAACAGAAGTTTGAAATGAGTGCAATGGGAGAATTACAGTTCTTTCTAGGTTGGCAAATCAAACAAAAAGCTGATGGAATTTTCATTCATCAGTCGAAATACACAAAAGATCTTTTGAATAAGTTTGATTTACAAAACTGTAAACCCTGTTCTACTCCCATGTGCAACACCACACAATTGGATGTTGATCAGAAGGTAAAGATGTTGATGAAACTCTTTACAGATGTATGATTGGTTCCTTGATGTATTTAACAGCTTCTAGACCAGATATTATGTTTGCTACATGTGTTTGTGCTAGATTTCAGGCTGCACCTAAGGAGTCTCATCTGATTGCAGTCAAGAGAATCTTTAGATATCTGCAAGGTACACAATCTCTAGGCTTATGGTATTCCACTGGACATTCTTGCAAATTAGTTGCTTTCTCTGATAGTGACTATGCAGGGTGTAAGTTGACCAGGAAATCAACTTCTGGTGGATGTCAATTCCTAGGCAACTGTTTGATTTCTTGGCAGAGTAAGAAACAAACATCTGTTGCTACATCCACTGCTGAAGCCGAGTACATTGCTGCTGCATGTTGTACATCCCAAATACTCTGGCTTCAGAATCAACTTTTGGATTATGGCATTACAGAGACTAAGACTCCATTATTAATGGATAGTGCTTCAGCTCTTTGCATTGTCAAAAATCTAGTCCAGCACTCTAGGACTAAACATATAGAAATTAGACATCATTTTATAAGAGATTGTTTTGAAAAGGGTCTAATTAATCCTATGTTTGTGCCTAGTGCTGATGAGCTTGCAGACATCTTTACTAAGCCTTTGGATAGTTCAACTTTCCACAACCTAGTGTTAAGGCTTGGTATGCTGCAGCTAGAATAAGTGACAACTACTGATGATCTCAGTACTTACTGATGATCATTGGTAACCATGTCACATATAAGTACTGATGAGTTATTTTACCCTTAGTAGTTTTTATAACTACTGAAGGCTAAATGCTTTAAGTACTGTACTTTATCTGTTCTAAACTACTGATGTAGTTACAACTACTGAAATCAGTAGAAACAGATAAGTACTGATGTCCTATGAAACAACTGAAAACAGCAAAAAGGCTGATGAGTAAGTGTTGAGGACAGTTTGAAACAGCTGAAAGGCTTTGAATTGACGACAACTACTGATGAGTACTCTCTCTTCAGTAGTTCACAAACTGCTGTTTCTTCATAAACAACTGAAGCAATACCATGTCTTCAGTAGTTTCACAACTACTGATGACTAACACCAAGTCTTCAGTTGTTTACAACAACTGATGGCAAAACCACGATCTTCAGTAGTTTCACAACTACTGATGACTAATACCAAGTCCTCAGTTGTTTCAACATCTGAAGTCCAACTTGTCTTCAGTAGTTTTTAAAACTACTGATGCCTAAATCAGTGACTTCAGTTGTTTCAACGTCTGATTGTAAACACCATGTCTTCAGTTTTTTATAACTGCTGACCACACCAATACCATCAGTCGTTTCAAACCTCTGAAAGTTAATACCACGTCATCAGTTGTTTCAAATACTGATGACTAACACCAAAACCTTCAGTCGTTTCATAACCCGTACCCTATATATATCTGATTCCTCTTTCAGAGTTTTTCATTCTTTCACGACCTAAAATTTCAAAAGCTCTGAAAACCTTTCACCTTCATTAATGGCGACCATGCAACTCAAGCCTCGACACAACTGTGTCGCGTACCTCACTAAATCGCCCTTCTGGACCAAATTCGATAATGCTATAGATCTTATGGTCCAATCACCACTGAAAACGGCTTTCCTCCTAAATCCAATCATTTATGCCGATTCGCTACATCAGTTTTGGACGAATGCAACTGTTAATGGAGAATCTATCCATTCGTCCATCAACTCTCATAAGGTGGTCATCTCTACTGCTACCATCCGACAGATATTACTATTAGATGATGCTGCCTACCCTGTTGGATATCCTAAGAGCCAACTTGATCTTTCATTTGGACAACATGGATATCAAGGTGATCTTAGTGCTTCGACCATCCTGAAGAAACATTTTCCAGATGCTGAACGCTTGATATTTCATATGGTAAATGTTTGCCTGGCCCCGAAGACTTCTTCTTGGGATCAACTGTCTTCCAGATGGCAACAGGTACTGTTCTCTATCCTTGAACAAGAACCACTAAACTTTTCTGAAATAATTTTTCTTGAAATCAAGGATATGGCCACAAAACCACTTTCTAACCGTTGGATACTATATCCTCGGTTATAATGGCCATAATAGAGAATCAGCTTCATGCTGAGGGACTAGTTGGTCTGGGAGTCCCTGCTTTGGCTGTATTGCCGGAGGTATACTCCCGACACAACACTGACCAAACTCTTAAAAAGGCTGCCAAGCTGCGAAAACCAACGCAGCTGGAACCCACAGCCTCCACTTCCACATCCAGAGTCCCCTCCAAACCCACAAAGAAGAAGCCTAAGAAGGCTACTCAGGGAGTTGAGTCCCCTGAGGATGCTCCTGCAGCACCAAAGCAGGTTATCTCTACTGGCAATAACCCCCCAGTAGAGACTATGACTCCACCAACCGAAGCCGCTCAGGTTTCCTCTCAAAAGGAACCTGATGCAACCATTCAAAGGGAAGCCACACTGCTGGGATCCTCCTCACTTGAGGGGATTACCATTGAAGAGCACCACTCGTCCCGGGTGCACACTGCTTCCACACCCTCTCCTGATGCAACCGCCCCTCAAAGCCCTACAATAATTGTTGCAAAAGTGCTGACGCAGTTGCATTCCTCACCCCCCACCCAGACACCAATTACTACTGGGATAACCTCAACATCTGAGGGGGAGGATCACAATGCTTCTGTCAACCCACAGCACAGGGGTTATAATGTTCCATCTTCTAGTGTAGACAAGGAGATGCGAACTACTGGTGAGGCTGCCACTGCCTCTGACTCAGCAAATGATCAGGGTGCAGTTGGTAACATCTCTAAGACCTCACCAGCGGCAACAGCTGATGAAGGACATAGTCCTGAGGCTGGAAGTCCCCAGAACCAAGAACAAGGGGCACATGCTATACTTGATCTACACTCAAGGCATGTTCATCCTGACTCTGTCAGGAGGTCAGGTGATTCAGTATCAACTGATGATGACCTGAGCTTCTTCTATGATGTAGTTGCTCAAAACACCTCCTAGAGGATGAGGTTAGCAGACTCAAAGAGCTGCTGGCCAAGATGTCTCAGGATGAAAGTCCATCTGCCACCACAATACACCCACAGATGGCACCTTCTTCTGAAGGTCCCCTAAACACTCAGCCAATCCATACTTCCAAACCACCAGCCTCTGCTTTTGGCACTGATTCTCAGGAACAGAACCATCCTGATCAATCAGTTGCTAACCTTCAAAAATCCCTACCTCTCATCACTCCCATGATCACAGATATAGTGATCAAAGCCATTGATGAGAGGCTTCCTACAATAATACAACCCCTGGTGGAGGAGTTGGTGACCAAATCACTTTCTACTGCTCAAACCCTTGCACCCAATGCAACCAAAAAGGGGGAGAGTCAGTTAGTTAAAGGAAAAAGGAAGAGGACAGATGGGGAGAAGGAGAAAGAATCAAGAAGGTAAATGAGAAGGAGAAGGAGAGTGAGAAGAGAGCTGAAGTGAATGAAAGTCAAAAAGACTTTCATGTCACATATCAAAAGAGGAAAGGAGAGTCTGAGAAGGAGAAGGAGCTGAATGATATGGTGAAAGAAGCTGATGCCAACCATAACCGTTCAATGGATAAAATCATTGAACAGTTATATAGGCAGGGTTTGACATCCAACAACTAGACTCCGAGATCAGAAGGTTGGAAACAGAGGAGATCAACTCAAGATGGGAATCTCTGATTGAAATAAGGGCCTGGACCAGGGACAACATCTTGGCAATAACCACCAAGATTTGTTCGTCTGAAGCATACTCCAAAGGTTTAGTGATTGAGGCATTGAATGAAGCTGGGGTTGGGAACCGAAAAGAACTGACAAAATCTACTAAAGCCTCCCTTACAGCCAAAATGTTAAAACTGTCTGAAAAGCCTCTATCCTCAAAATCACTACCTCCACAACCCACTAAAACAACCCCTTTACCCTCTAAACCAACCATCCAACCCACAAAACCAAATCCTTTACCCCCAAAACCCACTGCCAGTGATGTACCTAGACAAAAGAAAAGAAAGGTACTGAGGCCTGATGAAGATGAGAGGAGGATGAAGACAGACTGCCACTCTCTGCAGTTATTACTTTGCCTAAGGCTAAACCAATGTCCATCACTCCTGCTTCTCAAATGCATGATGTGATGATAAAGATTGAAGAGGAACAGATGCAAAGACATGATGAGGAAATGCTGAAAAGCATTGACAAAGCATATGCCACATCCTCTTCAATGATTAGCATGAAGAAAGAAGTATTAAGATTGTACACCCTTGCTAATACCTTTCAATACCAAAGGAAAAAGTAAGGATATGGCCTGATCCTAGGGTGGCACACCGGATTGTCAAGAAAGAAATTCCTTCAAAATACAAGGGCCAAGTGAAGAGGGTTGTCGACGAAGACATCACTGTGGTTCTTGTAGTGTCCCCTTGGGAAATTGTTGAAGAGTTCAAGAAAGCCTATGAAGCCAAACAACCACCTCAAAAGATGTTGGAGAACAAAATCATAAAGAAGGGATTGGTTTACAAAAGACTTGAAAACTTCAAACAAGAAGAGCTCAACCTGCTCTTAGAAGGGACTCATCCAATGAGTTTGCTTATAGACAAATAACCACGGTTGAGCTCAAGAATGGAAAACAGGCCAAGTACATATCTGAAGTGTATGGCCGAGAAGGATTATTTGATGGTGTGCCCGAGGTGCTGACAATGGATGAGCAGATCATGTTTCTAAGGCCTTACACCAGGGAATCATATAGGCTGATACACGGGAAGTAGATCTCATGGTTGGGATAACAGCTCGGTGTCCAAGTCCCCAATACAGAGCTCCCAACCATATCCTGCCAAACAGATCATCAGAGACTTCTTCCCAGGCCGGTGCTGAAAAAGGGTCACTTCTCATCTGATCAAGAGGATAAAAAGACCAATCTATCTGCCAAAATAAGTGGGACTAGTCAATAACTTAGAGGTTTTGGCTGCATTGGTTTAGGGGGAGTTTGTTGGACCAAAAGAACCAATGAGCCTGATCAGAGAAACCTCTAAGTCCCACAGGACATCACAACAGCTGAAGAAGACCTGATCAGCTGTTCTACAAAGTCTGAAGAATACAACTGCTGAAGTACGTCTGAAGTACTGAAGACAAAGACTGAGACAACAGCTGAAGATCTAAAGTCTGAAGACTTCAACAAGTACTGAAGACAAAGACTGAAGATCAACAGCTGAAAGACAAAGTCTGATGTACAAGTACTGAAGACATCAGCTGATGTTAACAGCTGATGACAACAGCTGAAGAGGGCTTCTTCAGTTGTTGTGATGCTTTTTCTTCATCAGTAGTTTTCTTTTACTTTCAGTAGTTTGTTTACTTTTCAGTAGTTTTGTTTCCTTTTCAGTACTTGTAAACAACTGAAGAGGTTGTTCTTCAGTTGTTGTAGTATCAGTAGTTTTATGTTTTTCAGTAGTTGTAAATAAGATGTTTAACACTTAGGAACATTTGTAAGAAGATGTCAGTTGTTGACATCTTCAGTAGTTGTTAAACATCAGTAGTTATAAAACGGTTACATGTCACTTTCAAGTGACATCAGCCTACGTCATTCTTTCCTTTATAAGGAAAGATGACTCACCTGTTATCGTGCCTAAGAGGCCGACAATCTTAATGCAATATTCCTTTTGTCTGATATTTCTCTCTCTATAACAAAATTCTTTTATCGCTTTATATCGAATGTTCTTGCTTGAATTTGTCTAATTTTGAGCTATTCCGCTGCTATATCTGTTCAATCGATTAAACCTAGAGGCTGAGATCCTAACAACTGTGATGGAGGTCCTGTCCAATTTCGAGGTGAGGTCGAAGGATATATTTCTGGCAGAGGGAGTATATCCAATGGTAAGTTAAAAGTTGACAAAGTGAACTTTGTTAAACAACTTGAACACAATTTGTTAATTGTTCTCAGTTTTGTGATCAAAAGCACCAGATGCTTTTCACAGAGCATGAGTGCATTATCCTCAAACTAGGGATGACAATTCCTCCAGAATGGGTGCTTCTTAGATCTTCTAGGAAAGGGGATATGTACAAGCTGGATATGAACAATGCTTCCCCAATGGTGAAGTTTCATGCTTTCTTTCCAAAGCTGATAGTGATGAGTCAACACTTTGGCGTAAACGTATGTGTTATGTAAATTTTAAGACAATCAATAAATTGGCTAAAAATAACTTGGTACATGGTTTGCCTAAAAAGGAAATTTTCTACAAAGACAACTGTGTTGCATGCCTAAAGGGGAATCAACACAGGGCCTCTCATAAATCCAAAAGTGTTAACTCTATCACTACTCCATTACACTTATTGCACATGGATCTTTTTGGTCCTACAAGTATAATGAGCATTGCAAGGAAATCATACTACCTTTTTAAGAACTAAAGATGAAACTGCTGAAACATTAAAATCTTTTACTCTTAAAATAGAAAATCAAATTGATCACAAGGTTAAGATTATTAGAAGTGATCAAGGGACTGAGTTTAAGAACTTCATTCTTGACTCATTCTATAACTCAAAAGGATTGCTAGACGATGTAGTGCTCCAAGAACTCCTTAACAAAATGGTGTTGCTGAGAGGAGGAACAGGACACTTATTGAGGTTGCTCGAACTATGTTAGCTAATTCCAAACTACCTCTAACATTCTGGGCAAAGGCTGTTAGCACTGCATGCTATGTGCAGAACAGAGTTCTTGTAGTTAATCCACATTGGAAAACCCCTTGTGAGCTATGGAACAAGAGGCCACCGTTCATTGGCTTTCTGAGGTCCTTTGGCAGCAGGTGTACCATACGAAACACAAAGGACAATTTAGCAAAATTTTCTGAAAAGTCGGATGATGCTATCTTTGTTGGATACTCTTCTAGCTCCAAAGCTCATAGAGTATACAACATTAAGAATCAACAATTTAAGGAGTCATCAAATATAGTTGTTAATGAGCACACTCCTTGTGTTAGGGGGAATGGCCCTGATCATATCTTTGATTTAGAATTGTTTCCAAACCATTCTAAACCTTCTTGTGAGAATGTTTCAGTTGGAACAGGTGCTCAAAATGATGACGATGCTGGTGCTAATCAACTGTTTGAGCTACCCAGACCTCTTCTAGGTTTTCCAAGAGATGCAACAAATCAAGCTCCCACTATTCCAGATCAGAAAGTATTACCATACCAGGGAATAGTGAAGCTTCAACTAGTGAATCACGTGTTGATCCTCAAAACTCATTAGGTGATCCAACACAACACCAAGCTGAGGGAGGTAGCGTTTTGAAGGAACAAGTGATTGTTAATGCTACTTCACAGCCAACAATTGTAACACCCGGTTATTCTATAAAAGTAATAAAAAGAAAGAAACATCAATTAACCCAACATGAGGGGTTAATAGTGTCAAAAGGACAAAATCTTTGAAAAGTTGGTGTAAAAGTGGGTATGGCCACCCACCCTCTTTTCACATCACTTTTCTCATTCGGATTAGAGAGAAAGAGAGCAGAAAAATACGGTTTGAACACCCTGCTAGCCTTATCCGCTCTTGATGGTTTAGTTAGGGCAGTAGACTACTTAGAGGTTTACTTTATTCTTGATTGCTTTCCAGCTAGAAAAGTTGTTCCCCTGCCTTGTTCTCAGTCATCTTAGGTCCCTTCATCGATGTGCTTAAATTAGAAGAGAAGTAGCCTGTTCAAGCGCGTCTCCTCTGCTTCCCCCATGAAAAGCGCCGGTGATCACTATCGGGTTTGAAGAAGAAGAAGAAGAAGAGGCTGAATTCAAGGTAACAATTTGAGGTTTTTAAGTGTTTATGATGGCTTCTGTCTCGGTTATATGCCTATGTGCTTATGTGTTTGTGTGTGTTCGTGTGGGTGTATTTGGTATGTTTTTAGGTGTTTGAACTCATCTGCAAACGGGTTAGAAGGAAGAAACACCCAAAGTTGCACCAGGTGAGTTTCTAGACCTTAGTTTTTACTTGTTTTAAACTCTTCTTGGGGCTGAAAACGTGTTAAAATGATTTTACAATGTTTATGTAGGTATACCCATATGTATTATGCATGTTTGATGATGTTCCTTAGATGCTTATAGGTTTTTCATGTTTGGAATAGCCTTGATAAGCTTAGAATGAATAGGCCTGATGTTTGGGTTTGAAAAAATCCTAGAACCATGCTAAGCAGAAGGTTCATGTGCCTAGGTAAGGCCCATACGCATGGAAATGCCTTAGAAATGTTGTGTAGTTCATGCGCCTGAACAGTGGTCCATGCGCCTAGAATATTAGTCAGATGCTTAAGTGTAGGGTCATGCGCCCAAATAGTTTCCATACACCCGAATAGCCAATGCGCCTAAGTTTCCATGCGCCCGAATAGCCCATGCGCCTAAGTGTCCATGCGTCCGAATGGACCATACGCCCGAATAGTCCATGCGCCTGAATGGTTCATGTGCCTAAGTGTTCAGGCAGTTAAGTGTTGGTAGATGTGCCTGAATAGGATGAAACGCCCAAACAGGGCTCATGCGCCCAAATAGTGTCGAAGCGCCTAAACACTTAGAATTTATTATGCAATTTTTGTGAGTCTGTGCTTTTAAGGTTGTGGCCGAGGTTTGACTAGGGCTTATTAATGCTTGGTTTCATGCATGATTATGATTGTTTGTTGATTGCTCCTTATTATTATTGGTATGTGACTTTACGTGGTGTGTTTATAATCATAACGTAAAGTATTACTAATAATAAAGTGAAAGAGCAATGAAGAAGATAAGTGGAACTTATAATCGTAACGTAAAGTCTTGCAAGCTTACAGGTGGTACACGACCACGTTGTCGTTAGCTCAACTGTGATGTGGGTTAGCTACCCTATTATGCACACGGGTCCAGTCAATTGAGATTGGCGGACTTTTGCAGCATATCCTAGGTGATTGGGTTGGCCTAGTATAGTGTAATCAGAGCCCTCTTGAGGGAAATTGAGGGCCTATCACCAGTTACCCCCCCCCTCCCGCCATACAGTTTAGGGTATTGCTCATTGGTCCATACAGATAGTGAAAGATAAAAATAAAAGAGTACAGAGTAAACAAGGCATACAGTAAAGAGATAAAGCATTACCTGATCATATAGTTAATGCGTGCTCACGTATAAAGAGATGAAGTTTTCATAAAAAGAGTATTTTCATATATATACCTACGCAAAGTATTTATTACTTTTAAAACTAGAACTCACTAGGCAACGCTGACTTTTATACATTATCAGTTGGTAGGTAAATATTGTTGAGGATGGCATGAGGGTGAAGCTATTCGGCCGGGAAAGACTGACATCCATTCATACTTATTATAGCTGTTGTTTTGTAATACAATTAAACAGTTCTTTTGTATTCGATTAAACAATAGTTTATTGCTCAACAACAGTGTTTTAATGAAATGAACGGTTTTTGTTAAAATGATTCCGCTACTTAAGTTTGTAAATTTATAACGTTTAATGTATTTAATGCTGTGAATGACCAACTGTGAGGTCTCCGGGAACGGGGCCTTACAAGTTGGTATCAGAGCCAAAGTTTAAGAGAATTAGGTTAAGTAAATTTATAAAACCTAAACTTAAACTGAAAATGGGACAATTGGAGGGATGTCAGCCCGAGTAGCTATGTGCCATCAGGTATGTCTTTTCTTAATGTTAACCGGTAATATGTGTGCATGCTATTTGATTTATGTGCCCTTAGTAGATTTGGATACTAATTAAGTCTGGATAGGAATGCTTGGGGTATGAAGAGTAAAGTAAGTGGCTAATCACAACTGGCCACTGTAATTAGAGACTTACTATACTTGACATAAACTGAGTTATTACCTTGAATGACCGCGTTAGTGTTTGAATCTGATAGCATGTTAGAGGATGGCTGGTCGGAAATCTTCCAAGACTCTTAGAGGCAGAGGCTATCCATGTGTGACTAGGAGAAGTGCTAAGACTCCTGAGATGACCCATGAGAACCCTAAATTTCATGGCTGGAGTGAAGAGAATGAGAATACTAGCTGAATGCCTCATCTAGGGAGGCGATTGCTGATGAAGTACACCAAGTCATGCAGACAATCTTACAGTCTGTGGTGACTGAAGTCATCAGGGCTGTGAGAAGCGAGGAGAGGAAGGAGAAGGAGAATAGAAAGGGATCTACGGGCAAGGGAAGCAGAAGGGAGGAGGAACAACCAGAGCCTGAGACTATGTTGTCCGAGGAGGATGAGGATGATATAGTGGGGTAGCAACCGGAGGGTGCAGTTATGGGGCGTTCCAAAGGTGTAAGCCCCCAACTTTTGATGGCAATGGCAATGCTGCTGCCGCTCACCGCTGGGTGAGGGAAATGGAGGCAGTTTTGGAGATTAGTGAGTGCCGCGAGGACCAAAAGGTGAAGTTCGCAACTCACTCTTTCATCGATTCAGTGTTGTGTTGGTGGGACAACATTGTCCAAGCTGAGGGTGCCAGAGCCATCGAGAAAATGCAATGGAAGGATTTTAAGCAGTTGGTGATCGAGGAATTCTGTCCTCATAGGGAACTCGATAAATGGAGAGGGAGTTCTTGCAACTTGAAGCGGGAACCATGACCCCCAGTAGTACACCACCAAATTCAACAAGATGGCGAGGCTGGTGCTGGATCAGGTGACGCTGGTATCAAGGAAGATGAAGAGGTACATCCAGGGACTGCCGGCTGACATTCGCAGGCACCTTATTGCTGCTCAACCTAGTACCTTTCGATCGGTGGTGGATTTGCTGTGTAGATTGTATGATGAGCGAGAGGAGACTGTGGTGGAGGTGAAGAAGACGAGTGGGGATGGTAAAAACTGGAATGGGAAGGGTTTGGATGTGGTGGTTTTACTCCAACAACAAGAAGATGAAGGTCGACGATCGTGGGGTGTCGTCAAGATCAGGGCTGAAAAGGTGTGACAGATGTGGAAAGAAGCATACCGGTGAGCGCAGGATGGGAATGATTGTATGCTTTAGGTGTGGCAAGCCTAGCCACATCGCTAGAGACTGTAAGAAGCCGAGGGCGAAGAGCTCTGGAGCGGAGAAGAAGAAGTCGGAGGAAGGAGGGTAGAGGGCAAGTGGCAGAGCTTACACCATGACGTGGGAGGAAGCCAAAGCTGATCCCGATGTCGCGTCAGATATGTTTCTAGTAAACCAAACTTGTGCCTCTGTATTATTTGATTCCGGTGCCAGTAGAAGTTTTATTTCCACTACTTTCTGTGCTAAGTTGCCTATTAGTAGTAGAATTGTCAGTGAACCATTCGATGTAGAAACCATTATTAGCAAGTCCACTAGAATTACTGATGTGATAGAGGACTGTGCTATAGAACTAGAAGGTCATAGGTTTGCTGCTAGGTTACACATGATGCCCCTAGGTGGATTTGATGTAGTACTAGGGATGGACTGGTTAGCAACCTATGAAGCAAACATCGTATGTCGCAAGAAGATGATTCGATTAATTGCGCCCGATGGGAGTTTGGTTACGATTTATGGAGATCGCGTTACTACGATCCCGAAGGTGGTTTTGATAGTAGTGGCGGAGAAGTGCATGAAACGTGGATGTAATGCCTACTTGGCATATGTAAAAGATGTGGATGCGTCAGTACCACAATTATCTGAGGTACCAGTGGTGTGCGACTTTCTGGACGTATTCCCGAAAGACTTACCCGGCGTGCCACCGGATCGCGAGATTGAGTTCCAAATCGATTTGATACCCGGTGCTCAACCCATTGCCAAAGCACCATATCGATTAGCTCCGACTGATATGAAGGAACTCATGAGCCAATTGGAAGAGTTAATTGATAAGGGATTCATTCGACCGAGTATCTCTCCGTGGGGTGCTCTGGTATTGTTTGTAAAGAAAAAGGACGGAAGTATGCGAATGTGCATCGACTATCGAGAGCTAAACAAGTTGATCATGAAGAATCGGTACCCGTTACCAATGATTGATGACTTGTTTGACCAGATCCAAGGTGCCAGTTGGTTCTCGAGAATAGATCTACGATCTGGCTACCATCAATTGAAGGTGAAAGAACAAGACATTCCTAAGACAGCTTTCCGTATGCGTTATGGACACTACAAGTTCCTCGTTATGTCTTTTGGTCTAACTAACGCGCCAGATGCCTTTATTGATTTGATGAATCGAGTGTGCCGACCGATGTTGCATAGATCAGTGATTGTGTTCATTGATGACATTCTTATCTACTCGAAGAGTGAAGAAGAGCATGCCGGTCACATTTGGGAGGTGTTATTAAAAAAGGAGAAGTTGTATGCCAAATTCTCCAAGTGCGGGTTCTGGTTGCGCGAAGTTCAATATTTAGGTCACGTGATAAATCCCGAGGGGATTATGGTAGACCCCGCAAAGGTGGAGTCAATGATGCAATGGAAGTCTCCAAAGACGCCATCCGAGATTCGTAGTTTCTTGGGGTTGGCGGGATATTATCGAAGGTTCAATTAGGACTTTTCCAAGATCGCTTCTCCACTAACCAATTTGACCCTAAAGGATGTAAAGTTTATATGAGGTCAAGCTCAAGAGAAAGCATTCGAGGAATTAAAGGCAAGGTTGACTCAAGCTCCTGTTCTGTCATTAGCCGAAGGAAGCGAGTATTTGGTGGTCTATTCAGATGCTTCCTACTCGGGGTTGGGGTGCCTGTTAATGCAGAGAGGGAAGATATAGCCTATGCATCCTGACAGTTGAAAGTTCATTAGGTCAATTATCCCACTCATGACGTGGAGCTATCAGCCGTGGTCTTTGCATTGAAGATTTGGAGGCACTATCTCTATGGGACGAAGTGCACTATTTTAACTAACCATAAGAGCTTGAAGTACTTCTTCGAGCAAAAAGATCTGAACATGAGGCAGAGAAGGTGGTTAGAGCTCATAAAAGATTATGATTGTGAGATCCACTATCATCCGGGCAAAGCCAACGTGGTGGCTGATGCTCTTAGCCGAAAGGAGAGGCCCGAGCCAATTCGGGTGAAAGCATACCAACTAATCATGACCTCCGATATGATGAAGCAACTCGAAGAGTTTCAAGATGAGGCACTGAAAGAAGATCATCTTAACTCTAAAAGGATGAGAGGTCTAGTTAGGGAATTGGGTGAAAACACACTTGGTGTTAAAACTCGATTTGGATGGGTGTGGAATTCTCGTTTTGGGGATCTACGCGTGAAGATTATGGATGAAGCTCACAAGACTCGATACTCCATTCATCCTGGTGCCACGAAAATGTATCGAGATATGAAGAAAGACTATCGGTGGCCGGGTATGAAGCGTGATGTGGTGGGGTATGTGAGTAAGTGCCTTACTTGCTTATAGGTGAAGGCCGAACATCAAAAGCCGTGTGGAAAATTCCAACCTTTGGATATACCGGAGTGGGAGTGGGAGCACATCACCATAGATTTCATTACGAAGCTTCCGCGTACTCCGAAAGAGTATGACGCCATATGGGTGATTGTTGATTGTCTGACGAAGAGTGCTCACTTCCTACCGATCCGCGAGACATATTCATCTGAGAGGTTGGCTGACCTGTTCATCAAGGAAGTCGTTACTTGTCATGGTGTGCCGGTGTTTATTGTGTCTGATCATGACACCCGGTTTACATCTAAATTTTGGAAGAAATTCCACGACGCCATGGGGAAGAGGTTACATATTAGCACGGCTTATCATCCCCAAACTGATGGTTAGTCTGAAAGGACCATTTAGACACCAGAAGAAATGCTTCGGGTATGTGTGATTGATTTTGGGGGAAGTTGGGATGACCACTTACCGTTAGCTGAATTCTCGTACAACAACAGCTATCATGCTAGTATTGGCATGCCACCATACGAGATACTATATGGTAGAAGATGTAGAACCCCCGTATGTTGGGGAGACATTGGGCAGAAAGAATTGGGAGGTGTCGAGGCGAACGAGGCTACGACTGAGAAGCTAGAAAAGATTAAGGCCTACATGAAAGCGGCCAAAGATAGAAAGAAGTCATATGCTGATAAAAGACGCAGACCGATTGAGTTCCAGGTGGGTGACCGGGTTATGTTGAAGGTCTCACCTTGGAAGGGTATTATCCGATTCAGGAAGCAGGGCAAGTTGAGCCCAAGGTATATAGGCCCTTTCCGAATTATTGCTCGAGTATGGGAGGTGGCCTATAGACTGGAGTTACCGGATGAGTTAAGTGGAATACACCCGACATTCCATGTATCTCATCTGAGAAAGTGCTTGACAGATGAAGACATGGTCATTCCACTAAAGGATATAGAAGTAGATGAACGTCTCAATTATGTGGAGCAATCAGTGGCAATCATCGACAGAAGAGAAAAAAGGCTGAGAAATAAAGTGGTTCCTCTTGTGCGTGTACAGTGGAAGCATAGGAAGGGATCCAAATCTACATGGGAGACTGAGGAGGAGATGAGGTAGCATTATCCTCATCTGTTTGAGAAATAATAGGTTTTGGGGACGAAACCTATATAAGGGGAGTGGACTTGTAACACCCAGTTATTCTATAAAAGTAATAAAAGGAAAGAAACATCAATTAACCCAAGATGAGGGGTTAATAGTGTCAAAAGGACAAAATCTTTGAAAAGTTGGTGTAAAAGTGGGTATGGCCGCCCACCCTCTTTTCACATCACTTTTCTCATTCGGATTAGAGAGAAAGAGAGTAGAAAGCTATGGGTTTGAAGAAGAAGAAGACGAGGCTGAATTCAAGGTAAGAATTTGAGGTTTTTAAGTGTTTATGATGGGTTCTATCTTGGTTATATGTTTATGTGTTTGTGTATGCGTTGACGTGTGTGTATTTGGTGTGTTTTTAGGTGTTTGAACTCATCTGCAAACGGGTTAGAAGGAAGAAACACCCAAAGTTGCACCAGGTGAGTTTCTGACCCAGGGTTTTAGTTGTTTTAAACTCCTCTTGGGGCTGAAAATGTATTAAAATGATTTTACAATGTTTATGTATGTATACCCGTATGTATTATGCATGTTTGATGATGTCCCTTATAGGTTATAGGTTGTTCATATTTAGAATAGCCTTGATAAGCTTAGAATGAATAGGCTTGATGTTTGGGTTTGAAAATATACTAGAACCATGCTGACAAAAGGTTCATGCGCCTAGGTAAGGCCCATACGCCTGGAAATGCCTTAGAAATGTTGTGTAGTTCATGCACCTGAATAGTGGTCCATGCGCCTAGAATATTAGTCAGATGCCTAAGTGTAGGGTCATGCACCCAAATAGTTTCCATACGCCCGAATAGCCCATGCGCCTAAGTTTCCATACGCCCGAATAGCCCATGCGCCTAAGTGTCCATGTGTCCCAATGGACCATACGCTCGAATAGTCCATGCGCCTGAATGGTTCATGCGCCTAAGTGTTAAGGTAGTTAAGTATCAACAGATGCACCTGCATAGGGATGAAACGCCCGAACAGGGCTCATGGGCCAAAATAGTGTCGAAGCGCCTAAGCACTTAGAATTTATTACGAAATTTTTGGGAGTCTGTGCTTTTAAGGTTTTGACCTAGGTTTGACTAGGGCTTATTAATGCTTGGTTTCATGCATTATTATGATTGTTTTATGATTGCTCCTTATTATTATTAGTATGTGACTTTACGTGGTGTGCTTATAATCGTAACGTAAAGTATTACTAATAATAAAGTGAAAGAGCAATGAAGAAAAGAAGTGAAACTTAATTAAAATGTTAACAAGTCTTGCAAGCTTACAGGAGATACACGACCATGTTGTCGATAGCTCAATTGTGATGCGGGTTAGCTACCTTATTATGCACACGGGGCCAGTCAATTGAGATTGGCGGACTTTTGCAGCATACCCTAGGTGATTGGGTCGGCTTTGTATACAGTAATCAGAGCCCTTTTGAGGGAAATAGTGGGCCCATCACCAGTTCCCCCCCCCCCCCCCGCGCATACAGTTTAGGGTATTGCTCATTGGTCCATACAGATATTGAAAGATAAAAATAAAAGAGTACAAAGTAAACAAGCCATATAGTAAAGAGATAAACCATTACCTCATCGTATAGTTAATGCGTACTCACGTGTAAAGAGATGAAGTTTTCATAAAAAGAGTATTTTCATATGTATACCTACGCAAAGTATTTATTACTTTTAAAACTAGAACTCACTCAGCAACGCTGACTTTTATACATTTTCAGTTGGCAGGTAAATATTGCTGAGAATGACATGAGGGTGAAGCTATTTGGCCGGGAAAGACTGACATCCATTCATACTTATATTGTTGTTGTTTTGTAATGCAATTAAATAATTCTTTTGTATTCGATTAAACAATGGCATGTTGCTCAACAACAATGTTTTAATGAAATGAATGGTTTTTGTTAAAATGATTCCACTGCTTAAGTTTGTAAATTTATAACGTTTAATGTATTTATTGTTGTGAATGACCAACTGTGAGGTCTTCGGGAATGGGGCCTTACAACAATTGATGATGTTTCTCTTTCATTCAATCAGTCCTCATTGAATGAACTTGAAACAACAGCGGGACAAAGTGTTCCAGTTCCTGAGCAAAATATGTCTAATCTGGACTTATCTATGCAACTGGAAGTGATTCCTCGTTTACGGATTCACAACACTATCCAGCTGAGAACATTATTGGGGATGTCTTTGAAGGTATAAGAACAACAGGGCAGACTCATCATGGGAATGTCTGCTTGTACTCATGCTTTTTATCCCAGATGGAACCCAAGAAGGTGGAAGATGCCTTGAAAGATAGTAGCTGGGTTAAATCAATGCAAGAGGAGCTACTTCAATTCACAAGACAGAAGGTTTGGAACCTATGTTCGCTACCATCTGGTCAATTAACCTCAGAAGAAGCAACCTCTTCCAAAGTTTAAGTGGCTTCGGAAGTACTTGATCTTCCAAAGCCATTTAACCTTTGGAAGACACTGCTACGAACCACTGGACATAAGTATGATCTCTAACACTCTGCTGCAGACCTCTGATACTGCATGGCGTTTTCTCAAAGAGCCATGTAGTTGACCATACTTTATTCCACTATTCACCTTTTTATGCTAGTACAAGTTACCAACTTTAGTTGGTGACAAAAGGTAAGTCAAGGACATGTCCTGACTACCATATCTTAGATAAAGTCTTATTGAGATACCTTAAACTATAGCCTTGTAGTATTTGCTTTAGTTAGAGGATTCCGGCTAGTATCAAAGTATATCTGACTATAGGTAGTATTATATATAGTCTCTCATTGTAACTCATAAACATATGCTTGTAAGAGTCTTGTAATATTTGAGTTGAGAAGCAATATATGCAAGTACCTTGAAAATTACTTCTTGTGTTTTTTTATTACTTATTATATTGTTATCAACTCTTAAAAACTTTTCTTTCATCGAGATTTTTGTTTAAGTGAGTTTCAGAGAAAATCAAGTGTTTAGTAACACAAACCGATCTTGCACAACAACCTAGTGCTGATTGAAAAACCCAACAAACACAAACTTCCAGTAGCTATCAACTCAAGCTGACAAATACCAGCACCTATTAGTATTCCGTCTTCCCCTACACCAGCACAAATCACAAAATACAACCCCAACCAACATGCAAAATCATGTGCAAAGATAATCAAACAAGATGGTGAATGTGATTGGAGTATGTATGAGGCAGAGATCCAATCTCCTATTCATGCCATCATGGCAAACATAGAGGATAAAATCTCTAAAATCCCAAAAGAGGTAAAGGAGAATCTTTGTACACAAGCATGCATTGATAAAACCATTAGATATAAAGAGCATGCTAATCAACTTTCCAAGGAAGTAATGAAAAAACCATTTTAAATGACAATTTAAAAACAGAGCAAGAACTATATGAAATTAAAATACTATCACTTAAAAATGATTTAGATAAACTTCTGTTTGAAAAGTTAACACTTACAGCTCATTGACTCAGTCAAAAACATTACAGGCTGAAATAGAAGTGAACTTCACAAATTTTAGGTTAGCAATAACAAGTTTGAAGAACTTCTTGCTTAAAAAAAGGGCTTTTAAAGACCCTTCAGAATTGAGATACAATAAGGTCAATCCACCTTATAATGACAATTATATTTAATTCCATGACAACTTGATCCCCATGACAGGACTGATGACTCCAAACCATCATCATCATCCAAATAATCTTTAATATACAAAACACCTTTGATACAATTTGTTAAGAGTCAAGCACCATCATAAATCAAATCAAGGAGAAAACAATGTGTATGATGAACAAATAATTGATGAAGATGATGAGGACTTATTGTATGATGAGTCTGATCAACCAATTACTGAAATCAAAAAGGAAACAAGTGTGGTTGGTGTACTAATCAAAGAAACAAAGCAGATACAAGTTTATGATATATGCTTGAGTGGAAGAAAGACTGAATCTTCCACTCCATTCATCAAACAAACAAACAAAAGGACAGGAAAATTCATGTTCTTTCAAAACAACCAACTGTAACTTTTGACATATTTTAGGAATCAAAATTTCAAATCAGAATTTTCAAACAAACATAGTTCTATGAATTTTTCCTATTGTGAACAATGTGATCAATACACACACACTATGAAAAAGTGCAAATATCGCAAGTACTGCAAGTACTCTAACATGAAAATCACAGTACAAAATCATGTCACTTTCATAATTATTGTTAAATCTATTAAACAAACAATCATAACACTACAAATTGATTTTTCAACAACAAAAGTAAAAAAGCAAACCAAACAAAAATCTAGTTGAGAAATTAACTGAGAAACGTTATGTTGTTCCTAATAAGAATAAAGGAGAAGCACTAAGACAAACTCCTCACACAAAAGTTCCTTTAAATAATGATAAAAAAATTTATGACAAGTTTAAAACAAACAAGAGAAAAAAGTCTCAAAAGAGATGAACATATGACATAAACTCTCTAAGGAGAAGAGCTCAAAGCACTTCTCCAGACAGAATTAAATAAGCATAAAGAAAATCTAGTGTTTCTAGAACACCTAAACCATCTGGCAATGCCACATTAGAAGAAATATGTGTTATGGGAAAAGACAGAAAACCCAAGACCATCTTGACTTGGGTTGCACCCTCTAACTAATTTCCTTACTTATACATGGACGTTAAAGAAGGCTTGACAACATATGTTATGATGACAGTGGATGCTCCCGACACATGACTAGTAGTTGTTCCCTCCTTTGGGATTTTTAAAGTAAACATGGAGGAAACGTAGTCTTTGGAGCTGCTAAAACAGGTGGAAAGACTACAGGAGAAGGAACAATAGCAATTGGGTTAATCAGTTTTGAAAATGTCAACTACTGCTCTAATCTCTAGTTTAATCTTCTTAGTGTATCCTAGAACTATGATAAGGAATATACAACCCTATTTGACTCCAATAACTTGTACATCCTCAAGACAGGTTTTCAAATTCTTGATGATTGTATCCTTTTGAAAACACCTTATCAAAACAACACATACATTGTTGATATGAAGAGTTTTTAGCATCAACCCCCGAAAGTGTTTTTTATCAAAAGAAACAAAAGATGTTTCCTAATTATGGCATAGACGATTGAGTCGTTCAAATTTTAACATAATGAATCAACGTGTAGTAGACTTAGTAATAGGTTTACTACAAATAACTTCTTCTGTACAGATCACTACACTGCATGTCGGAAAGGCAAACAACACAGAGTGTTCCGTAAGTCAATATTGGTAAACTCTAACAACACACCACTTAAATTGCTTCACATGGACTTATTTGGTCCAACAAACATTCTAAGCATAGGAAAGAAGCAATACTCTCTTGTTATATTAGATGACTATTCTAGATTCACCTAAGTTTTTTTTCTACTACACAAGTTAGAAACATCAGAAATTTTCACGTCATTTATCATTAAGATTGAAAGTCAATTGGTTGTTAAAGTTAAATCTTTAAGAAGCCATAACGGTACTGAATTTAAGAATGACTTCATTTATTCTTTTTGTGTAGAGAAAGTGATAAGTCATCAATTTAGTGTAGCGAGAACTTCATAACAAAATGGAGTAGCTGAAAGGAGAATCAGAACATTAATAGAAGCAGTCAGATCAATGCAAGTTGACTCTCTATTGCATATATCATTTTGGGCTGAAGCAATCAACACAACTTGCTACATTCAGAACAGAATATTAATCATTGAAGAACAAAATATAATTCCATATGAGTTAATTTTGAAAAGAAAACCATTTATTGGCTTTCTTAAATCATTTGGATGTTCTGTTTCAATATTAAACACTAAAGAAAATTTATCCAAGTTTCCTCCAAAAGCAAATGGCGGATTCTTTGTTGGATATTCCGGAAGCTCAAAAGCTTACATAGTATACAGTCCAAGACAACATATTATGGAAGAAACAACAAATGTTGTCTTAATGAACATTCTTTCACAAAGAAAGTCATTGGATCAGACGGTTGCTAGAAATTGACACACTAACATAATCATTTCACAAATCTTACTTTGATGTTTTAGGTACAAAAAAGATATTGAATATCCAATGGTACATCCTCTAACAAATGATGCTCTTTTCACTACTGATCCTTCAAAAAGAATAAACATTACTCCTTCCAATACAACAGTTACACCTCCTCATGATCAAACAAACACATCGAGAGGAACATCACCACCTATTCCATCATTATCAACACTATTGAGCAATCAACCACAACCTGCGGGTGACCCTTAACCAAGTAAACGAACAAGGTCACAACAACAGACACTATTAAAGAAGATGATGACTATCATTCATTACAAAATACACATCATGATGATGAAATCCTAGATTTCTTTCATGATCCAGCAGAAACATTCAATGAACCTTCATAGCTAAATAATCCCACAACTTCATATACCCTTGCCCATCCATCAACATCAGATCAAACAATCAACAATCTTGATTCAACTATCCCTGTTGATCAGATTGAAACCACAAGAACTCACAAATATCATACTTTGGAGAATATTATTGGTGACCTCAATGTCAGATTGACATGAAGTTAAACTGATCTAGTAAACATTTTCTTGTTTTCTGTTATTGATTGTACCTAAAAGCATCATTGAAGCACTCAAAGACAACATTTGGATAGAAGCTATGCAAGAACTACAACAATTCAAAAGGCAAGAGGTTTGGCAGTTAGTTGACCTCCCTAAAGGTCAATATGCCACTGGGACAAGATGGCTATTTAGAAACAAGGTAGATGATAGATGGATTGTCATCTGAAACAAAGCTAGGCTTTTTTCTTAAGGATACACTCAAGAGGAAGGCATTGATTATGATGATCTCTTTGTCTTGTAGCTAGACTAGAGGAAATCAAAGTGTTCTTAGCATACGTCTCCTCAAAGAATTTCACTGTCTTCCAAATGGATGTTAATTGCACATTCCTCTATGGTTAGATGAAGAGGTATATATAGCTCAACCATCCGGATTCGAAGATCCAGACTTTCCTCACAGAGTCTAAAAGTTAGATAAAGCTTTGTATGGTATTAATCAAGCTCCTAGGAAGTGGTAAGAAACTTTATATAAGTTTCTACTACTAAATGGGTACATTAGAGGAAAGATTGATTAGACATTGTTCCTTAAGAGAAAAGGACAAGATTTGCTTGTTGTTCGAATCTATGTGGATTACATTATTTTTGGCTCCACCAACATCCAACTTTGTTAGAGCATATATTGTCATATATAGTGTGTTCGTTGCTTGTCGAATAGTCTAGGCTTAATGTAATACACCTCATATATTGTAAACACATAAAACTGGGTCATTCGCATGAGCATATGCGAATGAGACTCAGTCGTACGACTGAGCCATAATGGACTAGTGGTGCAACTGAGAGATGCGATTGGGCCATTCATAAGACTAAACCATAAGTATGGTCCAGTGGTACGATTGAGCCATACGCATGGCCCAATCGTACGAATGGGCCCAGTCGCATCTGATATGGGCTGAGGCCTATAAATACCAGTTTCATTGTGTAGAAAAGTTAAGGATTGTGCCCGGGGCCTAGGTGCTGCCGGATGAGAGGGGAGGTCATGCTCGATCTCCCCTTGCCAAGAGTCGTGATTCTTATGTTATAACGAGCTTGTAATCATTAGGTTTTATCAATGAAACTATTTTATTATAGTTCGTGTTTATTGTTTGTCTCTTGGTTTTGTTTTGTTTCTTCCGTCATGAACACGCTCGAATGTCTACCAATCCAACGGTCCTGACAATTGGTATTAGAGCCGGTTACTGCTAGAACGATCTAACAATCATACTAGCAACCCGATCTCTTGATTTCTTGATCGATTGCCGGTTCTTTGACGTTAACCCACTTCGTATTCTTTGTGTTTTGCTCTGATCTTGTCACGTATGTTGTTTCCTAGTTAAAATCGAACATGGAATCACGTTCTGATCACCCTTACCTATCTTATGATGTCTACTTTGGTTCGATTCATGTAAAATTCATAAGATTAGGGTTTTTGGCAGCCATGGCAGCTGCAGAACTGAAAATCTACGTGCAGACCCGTTCGTGCTATTGGACCACTCGTGCGACTGGACCATGCTAATGGACCATTCATGCGACTGGACCATGCTAATGGACCATTTGTGCCACTAGACCATACTAATGGACCATTCGTGCGACTAGACCATGCTAGTGGACCATTCGTGTGACTGGACCATGCTAATGGACCATTCGTACGACTAGACCATGCTAATGGACTATTCGTACGACTGGACCATGCGATTGGACCATTCGTACGACTGGAATACGACTGGACCAGTCTTATGACAAGTCATGCTACTGGACCAGTCTTATGATTAGTCATGCTACTGGACTAGTCTTATGACCAGTCATGCTACTAGACCAGTCTTATGACTAGTCTCATGAAGATATCATTCGTATTATCCACTCACACGAATGTGAAAGTTGTACTCCATGTCATATGAATGAACGGTGTTCCAGATCAAAAAAACAAAAGAGGTCTGGAACTAGCTTTTGCATAGATTTGAGGATGAGCGAAGCACATTCACCTTGAGGTTCTTGTGTCAAATAAGTTCGATGGATACCACTCACACGAATGTGAAAATTATTCACTGGACTTCCAGAATAGATGAATGTAATTAGAACAAAAAAGAGAAAAGAGAAGATGTCAACAGTCGGTGCTGATTTTGTGGGATAGTCAGGAGAATCTGACTATTTATGGGCCAATCAAGTTTTATCTATCCACACATAGAGGATTCCCATTCTTAAGGGGAATCCATGTATAGAGAAACTGAAGATGTAATCGGAAAGTGATGATGTGAGCTAGTTTCTGATGATGAATCTGAGTGCATGCTGATTTGTTTGAGATTGTTAGCTGTGGATTGGAACCTTCTACCTTTTGCCTAATACACCGTATGAAGACGCCAGGAGAGCACAATGTCTATATATTGGGATATGCTGAATTTGAGGGGGAATTTCTGCTGATGTTAATGTTAATCAGGTTAGCCTGTGTGAAGATTGAAACAATGGAAAACTGTTCATGTCATTATCTAGAAAAATCAATCATATGGGGAATCTTGCTGCTATGATAGTGTTCTGCAAAGTAAACGAAAGCTATTGTGCCTAAATTCATTTTCATGGATACTGTAGCAACCTACGGATCAGCAACATTGGCTAATATGGTTCTTCATTTGATTCTACTGGAAACCAGAGCAAAGATTAACTAGAGATTGTAAGAGGTGTTATCTACTATTCGCAAGCAACGTCCAAAGGGGAATTTGTTGGAGTATATATTGTCATACATAGTGTGTCCGTCGCTTGTTAAATAGTCTAGGCTTAATGTAATACATCAGATATGTTGTAAACACATGAAACTAGGTCATTGGCAGGAGCATATGGGAATGAGACTCAGTCGTACGACTGATCCATGCTAATGGACCAGTCGTGCGACTGAGAGATACGATTGGGCCATTCGTAATATTGGACCATAAGTATGGTCTAGTCGTACACCCAATCGTATGAATGGGCCCAGTCGTATCTGATATGGGTTGAGGCCTATAAATACCAGTTTCATTGTGTAGAAAAGTTAAGGATTTTACCCATAACCTAGGTGTTGCCGGATGAGAGGGGAGATCATGCTCGATGTCCCCTTGCCAAGAGTCATGATTCTTATGTTGTAACAAGCTTGTAATCATTAGGTTTTATCAATGAACCATTTTATTATAGTTCGTGTTATTGTTTGTCTCTTGGTTTTGGTTTTGTTTCCTTCCGTCAAGAACACGCTCGGATGTCTACCGATCCAGCGCTTTCACAAACTTTGTAGAGGGTTTGAGGCTCTTATGCAATCAAAATTCCAAATGAGATCAATGGGAGAACTCATATTATTATTTGGTTGACAAGTTTAACAATCTGCTAAAGTCATTTTCATCAATCAAAGCTAATATGTGCATCACATTTTAAAGAAATACAATATGACCGACTGCATATCAAGCAAAACATCATTTGCAACCGGACTAAAGTTTGGCCTAGATCCAGAAGGCACATCAGTTGATCAAAATCTCTATAGATCTTGGTTTGTGGTAAGTATTAGTCTATCCAATATAATTTTCTTGTAAAGTAACTACTATAGACCAAGTGAAACAATTTATAAATTACTAAATCATACAAGTGTCTCCTTTGTTATGATTATCATAGACCTGGAGTAAACTTAGGCATTCTTATTATGCTAAGCACAAACCTGAATGACCTACATGTTGATCCAAAAAGATTCCCCAAGTGGAACACATATTTCTTGGATGAACAATCAATAGTCTTTTATACTACATTCTTAATGAATGAATAAAAAGAATCCCAAAGTGAATCACCTTCCATAGTGAAAAGAAAAAAAATCCAAATGTGGATCAAACAATAAGGATCAAATTGAGCATTTATACTCCTAAGTAACTAGGGCATAATTATTGTAAGTGCTTTCTAGAATATTGTGAGCAGGATTGAACTTAACATACAATGAAGTATGAGATACATGCAAATCATCTAGCATGACCTCATGTCCTGTATACATGATTCATGTCAAAGCATGAAAAAATATTCAATTCCTAGTTAGAAAGAGTTTCCCTATCTAACCAAGGATATCATAATCCACTTAATTTGGGCTTTGTAGATTTCCATAAACCATGTTTCAATTTTTTGTCATTGTATAAAATTTTTATAAAATATGTAAAATTTAGGAAGAGAAAAATGAAGATGGAAATATTAAAGTCAGGAGAACCATATGCATAATCATACAATTTTAAATTTTAAAATATTAAATATTGTATTTCAAATAAAGTCATGTCATGCCGGCACTCAAACACAACAATTTGACACAAATTCATGCATAATATTGCTTGTGAGTGATATTTTAACATCCAAACATTAATTATGTTAAGCTTTTAAAAATTTTAACAAACATTGAAATTTTGAAACAATTCAAAATTATTTTCAAACAAAAAATATATAAGAAATATTAATCAAAATATGCTTCTCAAGAAAATTTATCAAAATTTGCTTCGAAAGAAAAAAAACAACATTTGTTTCGGAAGAAAATTAATCAAGAAAATCAAACAAAATTTACTTCAGAAGAATCAAACAAAATATGCTTTGGAAGAAAATTTATCAAAATTTGATTTAGAAGAAAATAAAAAAATCGCTTCCGAAGAAAAACAAACAACATGTGCTTCGGAAAAAATTAAACAAGATTTTTCAGATTTTTTGAAAAATTTGTCAATTGTTGACGGAGTGGACTCACAAACATACATCCATTGTAGCTATAGTATCTCATTAACATTCAATGAACACAAAAGTGTTCATAGAGCATGTGTTTGTAAAACATCTGCTGTGAATACATTACCATCACACAACCTATGACTGATTTTATCATCCATTGTTGAAACAATGTAAATGTATACAACGTATGCACAAGATAATCATACGCTGTAAACATTCACATAACAACACAAAGGGGTTCCACGACGCATGATAATAAGTCATCTATTGTGAATATATTGAAATCAATCAAGTGTACACAACGTATAAACAAATGTTCATCCGTTGTAAATAACAAGATAATTTTTCGAAGTGTCCATAGCATGTGAATAATTATTCATCTGCTTTGAATAAAGTGGTCAATCACAGCGTATGACATCTAGTGATCAATTGTGAATTTCAAATATGAAAAAAAACGCATGGCCAATTCTCCATCCGATGCGAACAAAATACAACATACAAGGGGTCCATAGTGTATAAGGTTAAAATTGTACATCGGACGCACTGTTCACACAACGCATGCATATTTCATAGCGTACACAAACACTGTACCCACAACAAATAGTAATTTTGTCTATTGTATATATACATCAACACTTATCGTTTTTTCATTCATCATGAGTGAGTGAGCAAAAAATCAAAATTTCTAAAACATTGCTATAGTGTGTTAAACCCATTAACCCCTAATCATCCAAATCCTAATATTTATTCGATTTTTCTAGTGAAACTTAATCGTATAGGTGTAAATTCTTGATTCTAATCATTAAATACCCATTAAAACATCTTGTCTATGATGTATTAAACCAAATGAAACACTTAATATAAGTTATATGACCTTAGTCAAATGTGTAATGATTGTTGCTTTGATGCAATTAGATTAAGTGTAACATTCATAATGTTCGTGCCAAAATAAATCAAAATTTGATTTTTTATTTTCAAAATTGTTCAAAAAAGTTGAAATGTGTTATAACTTATGAAACATGTTCAAAAATCAATTACAAACAAGTTTAGTTAGTTAACTTGGCATTACATTCATCACAACATCATTAAATGCATAAGCATTTAATATCCATTTAGTGAGGGTTTTGACTTCGACAGTCAAACTGAAATTTTCAAGTTCAGTTGGTATGAAATGAAATCAGCGTATAATATGACATATAAAACTCTTTGTGATAAAATAGATATCATGCAAAACAATTTTGGTCAAAACAAATTAAACCAAACAAGACTTTCATGATCAAAATTGACCATACATTTCTTGAAAAGTCAAAGTTACTCATTTGTTAATGTCATACAATCATACACTTAAAGCTAGAACAAAGTGTTAAACATACATTGTTGTATCATATAATGTTGGTGTAACCAAAATAACACTTAGAAGATTTTGAGTACAACTAAAGAAGTCTTCCGAAGACAAAGCTGCTCTTCCGAAGACAAGTTGAAGATCTTCTGCATTTCAAGAATGAAGAACTTCCGAAGGTAGAACTTTGTCTTTCGAGACTAAGAAGTTCTCCTTCCGAAGTATAAACACTTAGAAGATCCAAGACAAACTCTTCTGAAGAATAAAGTCATGAAGACTTGTAGAAGTCTCGGAAGAAGTTGATTCTTCCGAAGTATAAATGGCTTTGGAAGAACTTATTCTTCCAAAGCCATTTAAGCTTCAGAAGAACCAACTATGAACTAGTGGACAAAAGTATGGTTCGACTAACACTTGCTGCCAACTCTAATATACTGCATGTCACTTTCCCACGCTCGTGTAGTTGACGATAGTCCACTATTCACCTTTTTATCAGTTAGTACATTACCAACTTTAGTTGGTGGGAAAAGTTAAGTCATGGACATGTCGGACATGTCATGACTACCTAGTCTAGGATAGTGTTTTATCTTAGATGCTTTACTTTTAGTAATGCAGTATTTGTCTAGTTGTAAATTTTAACTGGTTATCCAAGTATAACCGGCTTAGTAGTATATATAGTTTCTTATTGTAACTCACTAACTTATGCTTGTAAGAGTCATATAATACTGAGTTGAGAATAATATATACAAGTATCTTGAAAAACCATTCTTGTGTTCATTTACTTATTATATTATTGTCAACTTAGTTTGAGATTCTACTTCACCTATTCGTGTTGGAACAAGTAATTTTGGATCAACAAAGGCTGGTGCAACCAAAACTAACACTTAGACAATTTTGGTGCAACTGATGAAGAACTTCCGAAGGCAAATGCTGAGCTTTCGAAGCTTATGTCTGAAGAAGCTGTCGAAAGGAAACTCCAACTTCCAAAGACAAAGCCTTCCTTCTTCCAAAGTTCATCACTTAGAAGAAATCAATACAATGACTTCTAAAGTATGAAGACCTAAACAAAGCCTCAAGCCTCGGAAGAAGTAGCCTCTTCGGAAGTATAAGTGGCTTCGGAAGAACAGAACAAGTTCTTCTGAAGCCGGTTAACCTTCGGAAGAACCTACTATGAACTAGTGGACACAAGTATAGTCCTACTAACACTCCGTTGCAAATATCTGAGATACTGCATGGAGCTTTTCCCACTCCGATGTAGTTGATCATTCTTTATTCCACTATTTATTCAATATCAGTTAGTACAGTTACTAACTTTAGTTGGTGACAAAAGGTAATTCATGGACATGTCATGACTACCAAATCGTAAATAATATTTTATCTAAGATACCTTCTCTTTATCAATGTAGTATTTGCTTTAGTCATAGGTTTCCAATTGGTATCAAAGTATATCCGGCTGTAGGTAATAGTATATATAGTTTCTCATTGAAACTCATGTAAATGCTTCTAAGAGTCTTGTAACACTTTAAGTTGAGAAGTAATATATACAAGTACCTTGAAAATTATCTTCTTGTGTTTTGATTACTTAATATACTAATATCAACTCTCGGTAGGATTTTCATCATCTACCGAGTGTGATTCAATGAGTTTGAGAGAAAATATTAGTATTGTGTGGCCAATATCGATCCTGCAATTGGTATCAAAGCTTTTTAGGCTCTTGATTGTGAGATCTTACCATCCAAATCAACATTGTCTTCACTCTTTATTTCTTCACACTCAAAATGGCCCTCAACAAAAAACTGAGTGTGAAATGGGGACGATAACCAAGGCACCTGTTATCACCCTTGAAAATTTCGGATCATGGAGCAGACGTATTGAAGGCTTGATTAGATGCCAAGATGGAAAAATGTGGAAATGTATCACCAATGGTCCTTACAAACCAAAGGTTGCAGGACCAGGAGGAAATACTGCCATGATAGAGAAGGCGGTAGAAGACTACTCTGATGAAGACCGTCAAAAGCTGGACATTGATATCAACGTTATGTCTGTTCTGATGACTGCTATACCCAACTACATTATTATGGGTTTTGAGCATTTCAGCTCAGCCAAAGAATTATTTGATGCCTTTTCTAGATGTAGTACTACTCTAATGACTCCAAGAAAGATTCATTGAAGAAACAATTTGAAAACTTCACTTATATTGCTGAAGAGACCCTAAGAACAATACATCAGATATATGGATCATATATCTTCCCTTCAGTTTGTGGGAATATCTCTTTAATTGAGAGATCTCTCAAGAAAATTCACAAGTGCACTCCCAAATGAGTGGACGTTCTACTGTGTCTCTATCAAGAGCACATAAAACCTAAACTCCCTCACCGTGATTGAACTATATGGCATCCTTGATGGATACCGTGTAGAGATGGAAAAAAACGAGAGACCACCAGTTGAGCAGACCCTCAAGCCTTCTTGCTAGCAATGCTTTAATGGTTGCTCAAGGCTCAGGACCCCCAACCTCAGCAGTACCTAATTACCCCCAACAACCATCCTGTTCTTCTAGGCCATACATCACCTTTCCTGATACTCCAAGGTCTTAACAGGCTCAGTCGAGTTCTTTCCGGGACAACTGTGCCTTTGTCTCAGGAAATGGGCATTCTAGTGATTTTCAGTTCTACTTTGATGATCTAGAATGTTTCAGACCAGATGATGTCAAGTACATGGACATTATCTAACAAATGGCTCTGTTAAGTTACAAGGTAAAGAAGTTCTTCAAGATAATTGGAAGGCACTTTCCCTAGAACCCAACAAACAACAAGTTTGGGTTTGACAAGACAAAAGCCAAATGTTACAACTTTAACCAACTTGGTCACTTTGAGAGAAAATGCAAGGTTTCCAAATCAAATCCGGGAACCTCTCAAGCCTCCACACATCCACTACACCTAAAGTTTTTGGGAAGTCAACTTAACAACATACAGCTGTTGTAGCTCAAGAGTTGACTAGAGCTTCATGGTACAAGATATGACTCCTGCTCAAGCATTGATGGATGGAACTGATTATAGCAAGGTATATGAATACCTCTGTACTCTAGCTTTAAACTTAAACTATATCATGACTACAATATGGAAATTAAATATGATATTGAGTCTTTAAATATCTTAAAATCTAATTTTAAAAGGGTTGAATCTAACTATCAAATAAAAATTGAAGAGTTAGAGAAAATTGTCCTTGTTAAAACATGAACATACAAACTACAAGACTTAGATCAAAGATCTAATCTCCAAATTAACCGAGGCTCAAGCCAGCTTGTCGCAGCTAAGGCTCAAGCCAGGAAGCTGTTATTTTTGAGCAAAACTTCCAAGCCATTATTGCATCATCCTCTCACTCAAGACTTTGTTATCAAATTAAGGTGGGTTGGGAACCAATAAAATTGACCACCACTCTCTTGTGAGTCTATTAGACAACCAAGGTGTCAGACTAAAGAGCAAGAGGTTCCATCTACTGACCCACCTTCCCGTGAGTAAAAGAGGTTCCGTCTACTGGCCCAAGACTTGGGTTTTATTTCTTTTCCTTGTTTTTCTTCACTTTATTCTTTCTTTCTATGTCTTTATAAATAATCCGGTGTTACAACATGGTTCAAGTGATGAAGAAGGGAAAGCTTGTTTTTGATGCAAAATTGCTTTTAGAAGAAATTCATTCTTCCGAATGGGAAATAGCTTCATAAGTTAAGGCTAAGAAAGTTCAAAAGAACAAGAAAGCTCCCTTGAAACCTTCTAAGAAGAAGATTGCTTTGGAAGAAAAGATGGTGAAGGCTACTTCTGAAAAGAGAGAAGCTTCGGAAAAATGCCATGCTGCTCAAGCTTCAACAAGCTCATCTTCACTGATCAACCAAGGGATGCAATAGAAGATCAAAGAAGATGATGCAGCCCAAACCTCTTTTTCACAAAAATCTATTGAACCCCCATGCATACATTTTTGTTCAATTAAATCCTCATCACCGGAAAACCCCAAGACTAATAAGGCTTGGGTTTCCAACAAAAACTAACTTTTTCACCTTATGTGCAAGGACATCCATATGACAAGAATAACAATGTGTGGATTGTAGACCATGGATGCTCCAGGAACATGACTGGGAACAAATCTCTCCTTCAACAATTTTAACATTTTGATGGAGGTCTTGTTTAATATGGAGGTGAGGCTAGAGGATACATTTTTGGCATAGGAAGTGTATCTAACGATGAGTTAAGAGTCGACAAAGTACACTTTCTTAAACAGCTAGAACACAATTTGTTAAGTGTTTCTTAATTTTGTGATCAAAAGCATCAAATGCTTTTTATAGAACATGAGTGCATTATCCTCAAACCCAGGATGACATTTTCTCAGCAATTGGTGCTTCTCAAATCTCCCTGGAAAGGGGATATGTACAAGCTGGATATGAACATTGCTTCTCTTATGGTTGAAGTCTCATGCTTTCTTTCCAAAGCTAATGTTGATGAGTCAACTATATGACATAAACATATACGACATGTCAATTTTAAAACCATGAATAAATTGGTTAAAAATAACTTGGTACATGGTTTGCCTAAAAGGGATTGCCAGACAATATAGTGCTCCTAGAACTCCTCAACAAAATAGTGTTGTTGAGAGGAGGAACAAGACACTTATTAAGGCTGCTCGAACTATGTTAGCTGATTCAAAGTTGCCTCTAACATTCTGGGCATAGGTATCCAACACTACATGCTATGTGCAAAATAAAGTTTTTGTAGTTAAGCCACATGGAAAAACCCCTTACGAGCTATGGAACAAGAGGCCACCATTCATATGAAGGTGATCAAGATGGTAAGGTAGAATCAATTACGGAATTGGGTGGTACAACTGGAAATGAGGTAGATGAAGGTGTTGAGGGAGAAGATGAAGAAATAGTTGGAGGTGGAATGGAAAACGATGATGATAAGGATGCAATGTCAACTGATGTAGCATCGTTTCTTGATGTATGTGGAGGTTCATGAGGAGTGACAAGTAATAGATTTGGAGGAATGATATTTTTTAGACATTGGAGATGGACACATCATCGTCAAAAACTAGAAAATTAAAAGAGTTAAACACCGTATCAGAGTCAAAGAACCATGCAGGTACAGATCGAACATCTGAGGAATTAGATTCCAGCCGGTCAACATAGAAAGATTCTTGCATAGTATGGATTCTCTTTTTATACACTCGATAAGCTTTTTGAGAAGAAGAATAGCCAACAAAGTAAGATTGTTCAGAGATAACACTGAATTTCTTCTTCTATGCATGGGCATTCAGTAAAGTGCATGAGCAACCAAATGGTCGAAAGAAGTCAATCAAGGTTTTCTCTTATGAAAGAGTTCATAAGAAGTCTTCATATTATCTTTCATTATCAACACCCTGTTTAGAACATCTAAAACAGAATTCACCGCATCTGCCCAAAAGATAATGGGTAAAGAAGATTCGATCACCATCATGCGTGAAGCTTCAATGAGAGTGCAATTCTTTCTTTCATCGACTCCATTCTGTTGAGGAGTCCTCGCAGCACTGAACTGCCTCAGAAATCCCTTACTAGCACAAAAAGAATCAAAGATCTGATTTCTGAATTCGGTACCATTATCACTTCTAATTGCGATAACCTTCCTCTTGCTTATCGTCTCAATTGAAAGAATTAACTTCTGTAGCTCCTCAGCAGCATCTCCTTTGTGGGAAAGAAATCTCACCCAGTAATACCTAGAAAAATCATCTGTAATCACAAGGCAGAAAGATTTTTTAGCAATTGATTTTACACTGATTGGGCCAAATAAATTAGTATCCAACAACTCGAGAAATTATATATGCTATTTTCAATTTTTGGTTTATGTGGTTTCTTGTGTTGTTTACCCTTGGCACATGCCATACATTTTTCTACAACAGAAAAGTCCTTTAAAGGTAATCCCCTAACAAGATTGTTTTTAACTAATTTGTTTATAATTTTGAAATTAACATGGCCCAATCTGGGATGCCATAGGAAAGACTCAGAAGTGGAAGCTTTGTACAAAAGACAAGTAACGGTAGATGTTGACTCCATTGAACCCATGTCAAGAAGATATGTGGCATTCTTCCTTGGAGCCCGCATTAAGACCATCTCTTCTAGAATATCAGTTTTAGATTTCGAAAGAGACATTCATTAGACTTGAAAAAGACCAAAATGTCTTTATCACAAATCTGAGAGACACTCAACAGATTAAAAGTGATTTCAGGGACAAAGTTGACTTGCTCTAAGGTAAGAGAGTCTTTGGAAAATTCCCCTTGGCCAACCATTTTCCCTCATTTCTTATCGCTAGCAAAAGTGACATATCCTCCATTGATTATTCGGTAAATGGTCAATAAGTCCTTTAGACCCGTCATGTATCTAGATCATGCACTATCAACAGGCCATACACTATTTACAACCTTAGTGGATGTCTCCTGCAAAGATGTCATAGATCAGACTAACCAGGTGAAACAAGAACCCAAGTTTGAACACCTTTCGGTTTAGGAGAGGTTGTCTTCATACAAAAGAAATTATTAACCAATTGATTTAATCTACTCCTAGATGAATTCCTATTAATATTTCTCTGATGAAACTCAGGACATTGCTTATTACATGATCATCTTTACCATAATAAAAACAATGTGATTTAACTCTAGACCTGTTAAGCAACAAGGTAGGGATTTTATCAATGTATATATCATCATCACATTCAGACAATCTAAAATCTATATCACTATAAGTCTCATACATGCCTCTAGGTCTGTTTTTATTTACAAAAGAATGATTATTTACAAAAATGAAGTATCGTCATCAGAAGGACATGTGGTACTTGTACCACTCATAATTGCCTCAGATGATGACACTACCCTTTCATTTAATAAAGAAATATTAGTTGGGGCAAAGATGGATTGAGATTAGAAAAGAATTTTTTAAAACAATTACGTTTAGTTTTCTCTGAACTTGTAATAGTGAAATCATTCGCGACATCAACACAATCAGAAGAGATATCACCATTGCAACGCACATTATTTATCGAGGAAATAGAAACATCACTAGAACAAGATGAGACAGTGTCTACTATAGATTGGGTTGAAACAAAGACAGAATTTAAACTAGATTTATTATCTAAGACAAAATGCAGCAAATCTGGTGTACTAAGTCTAGTGCATCCAAGCCTGCTCGTCATTCCATAACCATAGTCCTCACGAACGGACTTAGTGTTCACACCTTTTAAACCTGAAAACATACTACTAGTATCTATTGTGATCAAATCATTGGAAGGATGAGGAACAGGCATAGGAAAAAACAGTAAGTACTAGCGGGTGAATAAACCTTAGCATTTTCATATCCTAAACATGTTTTAATCCCAGCCCCCTTTGAGATTTGCGTAAATCATCATGTTTCATCCCTGATATTATCCATTTATCAAGCTTTGGCTGAAGTTTGCTTGTTTCAAATTCAGCAAGTGCAACCCTTTCAGTCAAAGTGTTGATCTTAACATTTCTTTCCAAAACGATTCTTTATAAATGATCATTTTCTATCAAAGCTTCATTTAATTTAACAAAATATTTAGACTCGTTTACTTTAAGTTCTGCATTAATTCATTATAAATCTCTTTCATTATCAATTAACAAACAATTAGCTTTGTATACCCTAAATAGCCTAATTTTGCATGCAGAAGAACACATCTCCTTAATTACCTCGTAAGGAAGTCCCATCACCACCTTTTCTGCTACTAAAGCTTTCTCACATTGGCACACCAGAGTACTCAACTTGTTTTCCTAGGTAGTGGCAGAAACATCATCTTTTCCATTACTCTGCTCATGGATTGACTTCCTTCTTTCTGCTATTTCTCATCCTCACCTTCTATCACCATTTCCTCTTTCTCCTTCAAGGACACTTCAACTTCATCTCTATGTTCTTTGAACAAATCAAAATCATCTTCACAGTTCACCTTCTTCCTTTCTTCCACAATTTCAACCAACAATGCTTGATTAATTTCCTCTCTTGTCTCTTCAACCTCAGCATTCCAATCAAAGTTAGAAATCAAAGTTGTCTCTTTCTTGGGATTCATCTCTTCTTTATCTCGCTTGACCTTAAGTTGCTAGAATCAATGACAATCGGCAATGGACATTCACTTTTGAAGTGTCCCAACTGTTTGCAATTAAAACACCTTAGTTTAGACTTATCAAACCCCAGTTTGGAGTTAGAACTTTGACCTCTAAAGTTCTTCCTTCTATTACGCCCCATGAATCTTCGGGCTTTGAGTGTCAGCATACCCATTTGCCACTGAATGTCAGTCTCTTCAAGATCATGAGGATCCACATGATACATATCCTCTATTTTCATCCCTTCACCCTTTAACTCCCCTGCCACCAAGGCTTCATAACGTTGAACAAACATATCTAAAAGTGCCATTGTCTCGGAAGGAAATGACTTTTCAGAATTAGCGTTCAAGTTGACTTGATCTCTCCCAGCACTACCACTAGCTCCTGAATAATCAACAGTATTCACTCCACCTTGTAGAGATGCTTGCATTAGAGAGCTTGCAGCAGAAACCAATAATGCAGCATTCTGAGTGAAACCGGATGTAGGCATCATGGTTTGGTTTAATTCCCTCTCTTCATTTCAAGCTCAAAGTACTTAAGCTTATTAATGATGTCCGTAATATTGTAGTTAGTGAAACCTTTTTCCTACTTTAACATTCTCACTGTAGACTCCATTGTGGTGGAAGAGAGTCCAACAGCCTGTTAACCTCCTCACTATTGGATAGTTTCTCATCATATTTCTTTAGTGTGCTAGAAACTATCAGAAAATGATTGGTAAGATCTGTCAGGCTTTCATTCTTGTATCACATAAAAGAGTTGAACTCCTTCTCAGTTTGAATATCCTTGTCTCTCACTAGCTCATCGTTACCATCGTAGAACTCTCAAAGAGCACCAAAGGGAGATTTAGCATTCTTATGTTTAGCAAATCTATTAAGATGTTTGGTGCGAGACATAGGGTTAGTGCACCAAAAGCTTTTTGGTCTCTATTAATCAACTTTAGATCTTTCTCCTTGAACGTGATTGGGTCCTTGTTTTGAGACACGACATCACCAACCATGATGGTTGGTATATGTGGACCGGAGATCATAGATTCCCCTCGGTTGTGGTCGGTATAGTAGAAAAAGGCTATGATACATCACTTCCAATCTTCAAAGTTGTCTCCGTTTATAAGTCTCGGAGGTCGCTTGGGAGTCACACTTTCTAAATCGGCAAGGGTAAGAGAAGTCATCTTTGACATTCTAGTTTCGCTGAAGAAGAAGGTAGTTTCGCAGAAAATAGCTAATTTTGCAGAACTAGTTTCACAGAGAAGACTAGTTTCACTGAGAAGACAGTAGTTTTGCTGGGAATTTAAGCAGCAATTTCGCTAGACAGTTGCTTGTGATAGCTTAGTTTTGCCGATAATTTCACACGAAACAAGCTTGAACTTTCATTCAATGATACTTTCGATAGCAATTTCGCTTGTAATATGCACACAACCATTGTTGAACTTTCGTTGAAAATCCCTACTTTCGCAAGGATGCTGAAAACAACTACAAAGTGTAAAACACTTGTAGTTTCGCTGGAGGGTAGTGCAGTTTCGCTGAATGAAGATGTAATTTCGCTGGATGAATCTGTAAAGCTTTTCAATACAAAATCAATCTGAAAGCATCTAAATCTCAATGGATTTAAGATGTGATGATTAATAGAGTTTTCCCAACCAATAACAAGCTTATTAATAATGTGCATAAGCTTGTAGTCAGTGAAACCTTTTTCCTGCTTTAACATTCTAACTTGTAGACTCCATTGCGGTGGAAGAGAGTCCAACAGCCTGTTAACCTGCTCACTATTGGATAGTTTCTCATCATATTTCTTTAGTGTGCTAGAAACTGTCCGAAGACGATTGGTAAGATCTGTCAGGCTTTCATTCTTGTATCCTACAAAAGAGTTTAACTCCTTCTCAGCTTGAATATCCTTTTCTCTCATCAGCTCATCATTACCATCATAGAACTCTCAAAGAGCATTGAAGAGAGATTTAGCATTCTTATGTTTAGCAAATCTATTATAGATGTCTGGTGCGAGACATAGGGTTAGTGCTCCAAAAGCTTTTTCATCTCTATCAATCAACTTTAGGTATTTCTCCTTGAACGTGGTTGGGTCCTTGTTTTGAGACACGACATCACCAATAGTGACGGTTGGTGTATGTGGGACGGAGATGATAGATTACCATTGGTTGTAGTCGGTGTAGAAAAAAAAGGCTTTGAGACATCGCTTCCAATCTTCAAAGTTGTCTCCATTCATAAGTCTCGGAGGTCAGTTGGGAGCCACACTTTCTAAATCGGCAAGGGTAAGATAAGTCATCTTTGACATTCTAGTTTCGCAGAAGAAGAAGGTAGTCGTAGAAAATAGCTAATTTCGCAGAACTAGTTTCGCAGAGAAGACTAGTTTTGCTGAGTAGACAGTAGTTCGCTGGGAATTTCAGCATTAATTTCGCTGGGAATTTCAGCATTAATTTCGCTAGACAGTTGCTTGTGATTGCTTAGTTTCGCCGACAATTTCACACGAAACAAACTTGAACTTTTATTCAATGATACTTTCGATAATATTTTTGCTTGTAATATGCACACAAGCACTGTTGAACTTTCGTTGAAAATCCCTACTTTCGCAAGGATGATGAAAACAACTACAAAGTGTAAAACAAATGTAGTTTCGCTGGAGGGTAGTGCAGTTTCGCTGAATGAAGATGTAATTTCGCTGGATGAATCTGTAAAGCTTTTTCAATATGAAATCAATCTGAAATCACCTAAATCTTAATGGATTTGAGATCTGATGATTAATAGAGTTTTCCCAACCAATAACAAGCTAAATTCAGTCAAATTCGTTATCAAATATACTCAAATTTGATGCGGAATTGATGAAATAATGATATTGAACAAAAACAACCAAAACCCTAAATAATAAAGAGCACTATGTCTCTGATACCATTTTGTTGGTCCATTTGATCGTTTTATAGTACAGTTGATATGTTTAATCGTTCAATATCACAAACAAAAAGCCAAACAATGAAGATGAAGAAGAATGATCACAACCACAAAAGTATTCAAACATAAACAATCAAGGATCCAATACAATCAATAGAAATAAAGCTCAAATATATTTCAATGAAATGACAACTTACAAAGGTCTCTTGCAACACAAATATTCAATTAGAGTTTTACAAGGATGCTCAACAATGAGCAAGATCAAAACTATATATACAAGTCATAGTTTCGCTCAGTTTCGCTGTCAGCGAAAGTATGCTATCGAAACAATAGATTCGCCTGGCAGAAACAACAGTTTCGCCGGGTGAACTAAACAGAGTTCCGCTCATAGTTTCGCTGGGCAGCAAAACTAAACAAAATAAATAACAAATAAAAGTAAACTAACATTAAACCTAATACAATAGAATATAAACAAAATATAAACTTAAGTGAGTCCAACCTATACATAATCTACATATAATAACCTAATGGGGTATAATGGTAAAAAAACCACCTAAAAATAGTCGAAAATCACATCAACCGACCATAAAACGGTTATAAAGCATTTATAAAACATCTAAAATGAAAACCGGTTTGATAGCCTGTTTAAAATCGGTTTGGGATACCCGTTTGGTAACCAGTTTGAGAACCGGTTTGAGAACCGGTTTGAGAAACCAGTTTGAGACTGGTTCGAAACCAGACCAGATTAGAAACCGGTTTGAATGGGGACATCTACAAATTGAACTAAAACCAATAGGTTGGGCTGGTTTGAAACCGGTTTGGGCCCAAAACTGGTTCCGGTTTTTTTCTCGAACCGGTTTGCAAACCGAATTTTTTGAACAAGTCTACTTCTTAGCTTTTTTGTTAGGTCTTTTAGACATTGCAAGGAACTGCACATATGTTGAAACTGCTGATGATGTTTTGGCTCTCCTTCAACATAACACGCATCTGTATCTTGCTAATGTCATATTTTCCAGTGATGAACCTTGAGAATGTCCAAATCCAAAATCAGCAGTGTTTGCTCTTACTCTCTTCGAAAGGTGACTGAAGTTAGTTTGACTCTTTTGTCTTGTACAAATGACTTTTTCGGCACAACATAGTTTGTTGATCAACAAAAGTGTTGACTATATTTGAGGTTCGGAATTGATTCTTGTTGAAACATGAGGTTTTTAGTGTAATATATAACACAATTTAAGAGATTGTATGCATTAAAAATAGACTTTAACACGTTTTTCTTTTAGCTAATTCTTTTAACATTCTAATGAATTGAATTGGAAGAATAGGAACAAAGAATTGATGAAGCGGATTAGCTACCAAGGATTTACGTGATGGATTCCATTAGAAGAAAGAATATGGGATAGTAATTTGCAGCCAACATTTGATGAAGCTGTAATAATTAATAATGGATTTTATATAAGCGGCCACACCCGATGCAATGCACAGTGTATATGTAATTGGATTTTACATTCCCACTAGTGTATATAAAAATAACAGTTTATGTTTTTTTTTGTTTTTTTTTTTGATGTTGTGGATAAATTATTGCAAACCTCCTTTTTTATTATTATCATTTGGTTGACTTTGTACTCACCATTCAACTGCAACGCCACAAATGCTACAGGGTCCACTTAAAAAAATGAACATAGATATAAATACATGGGTAAAATCACAGATCTATCTTGGCATAGTTGGTGGTCCTTTTCTTTTCTTAGATTTTAATTGTAATCGGGTGATCCTTGTATTGTGCTTTGACGTTTTGCTAGTGGTCTTATTATATAAAATTTTCTGGCCATTCAAATGAAAATACAAAATATAAACAGATTTTAATTTATACATCCTTAAATTATGAGTTTACACCACTAACATATGTAAACTGTAGTTTAGTTTACAAATGATAGTTTACACATCTAAACTACAATTTAAAAATCAAAATATTAAGTTTATTATTAAATAAATTAGTATATGTGTATGTTAATTACATATAATAAAATACAGTTTATATTTAAAAAATTAAATAAAAGTTTAAATAGAAATCAATATAGTTTTATTAAATGCATAGATATAATTTTTATAAATTGAGAATACCACTTTCATCCGGGTAATGTACCTGGAAATACTAAAATATTATGGACTATATTCAAGATTTTTAATACTCAAGTTTAATGGGTAACATAAGTACCCTGCAAATATGCCTTCTTCTCTCCATCGCACAAGTCTAAGTAGTAAAATTATTTTTGTGAAATATTCAATGCTTAACATACATACATCCACAAATATACCTACGATGACAAAAGTGTCATTTCATTTTTTTAATTATCAAAAGTTATTCATTTTATATAAATATATTAATTTCTATTTGAACTTTTATTTTAATTTATTTCATATAAATTTATCTAAAATAACAAAAAGAAAAAATATATTGATTTGGTCAGTGTAGTTACTCGTAACAGAGTAAACTACATCTTATAAATGTTTTATTTTTGTACAATGTAACATATTAATACAAATATTGTATATTTAATTTATAATTTATAACTAATAATCATTAGAGTTAATTAAACAAATAGTCATATAGTTTGGCGAAAACAACAGGTTAAAGTATTAACGTTTTTGAGTAACATATTAATGTTTTATGGTTTCAATTTTTATAACGAGTTTGGTTATTAAATCTATTTTTTTTTATTGTTCCTGTTATATGAAGATGAATTGACCAACGTTACCCTTTTACTCTTCTAAAAAGGGACTATTTAATATCATTAACTATATTATTTGGTCTAGTTGTGTAAACAACAAGAGTTCATTTACGAAGTACAATCGTGGCACCAAGCATCCAAGCACCACCATTTGTATCCACTTAGGCGAGGTTGTGGTAGGTGTTTGGGTAGTGAGATTTAGTACTCAAACTTGCTATAAAATATGAATTATAAAACATTTATTTATTACCTAAAAAAGTTAGTACTTTTTATTTTCTCTAAATCATGATAATTGTTATGTATTTAAATCTAATCCTTATCTTTATATTATTATTATCTATACTAGTAAAGCAAAATAAATTTATTACATGTCATCTTGTTATTCATCATTGTCACATTTTATCTTTCCACACAATTCATGACACATGTCAATATCATATAAAGTAACTATTTGATAATTGTATTAAATGCTAAAATAAAATTTAATTGTTTCCAAATTAAAAAAATACATTTTTATTGAAAAGTGGAATCTATTTAGAAATAAAAACTATTATTTTTAATACAAAGAGCTTTTTAAAATGTCATTTAAAAAATTAGAAAATATTCAAATGTTTAAAAGTATTTTATAAAAAGTTTGTTAAAAACAAAAGTTTAAAAAAATATTATTACATATTACTTAAGGTAGTTGATTAGAGGTAATTAGAATCATAATTATCTAAAAACTTTAATATAATTTCTAAATATTAATTATTAACTATTAGAATGTTTTCTAAACTAGTACTTTAATATAAGAGTAACTAATGGGATAAATAGCAGCATCATATTTATTCTCATCAAAATTTTCACGTTTGTAAATAGTTACTATAATTACTAATAACATTATTTAATTCTCTATAAACTAAAAATACTTTTAATAAATTAAAAAAATAGCTCTTTTTATTAATGTTATTTATAAGAATGAACTAATCTTTATCCTTGTGGTTTGTTCACATTGTTCATTATCAATTAAAACTCTATTCTTTGCATCTGGTTCCCTCAACATTTAAATTGGTTCCATTTACATTCAACAAGTTAACAATGTTGAAATTAAGGTCAAAATTTTTTTATTATAGAGGCCATTTAGTAATTTTGTATTAAAATTTAAAACCCTAGCTTTAGATAATAGGGTTTTAGATAATATGGTCAATTGAGACCTTGCTTCAGTTGTAGATAATATTGCCAAAGTACTTACCGTTCAAAAAGAAAGATGTAAGGCCCCGTTCCCGTAACGCTTATAGTTGGATCCTCATCGCACATAAAACATATAATTACATTTGTATCTCATAAAGCATCGCAACGGAAACATTTAAAAATGACATTTCATTTCAATATAGTAGTTTTTGCAAAATAATACATCGTTAATCAGTTACAAAATACATTGTTGTATTATATCACAAAAGCATTATATAAATGGATGCCATCCCAAAAGAGCTGAGTAGCCACCTCGTGCCATCCTCAGCAATCATTACCTGCCAACCGGAAACACATCAAAGTCAGCATTGCTGAGTGAGTTCTAGTTTTATAAAATAAAACATACTTTTCTTTCGTTAAAACCGTTCTTTACTTTCAGGTGATCATAAAACATACGTACACATAGATAATATCATTATTATCTTCATCATTCGTTAACTTCCGTTCATTCATTCTTTCTTTCTTTCATTCGTTCGTTCATCATTACATCTTTTCCTTTCGTTATCACCATGAACTTTACCGTTCATGCACATGATACTGGGCCTAACCCTATCATAGACCTTCATTCATGGTGCACCGCACCTCTGGCCACTGTACCTAAGATAAAGTTCAGGTATACCATTGCAGTGTGCTATGCCTTTCATGCTCATAGTACTGGACCTAAGCCTATAATAGATCTTCATTCACGGTGCCCAGCACCCCTGGTCACAATACCTAAGGCAAGCAACAATGGTTCCATACATATGGTCAATCACAAAGAAAGACCCCGATGTGCATCCTCCCGGGGTAGCGAACCCGCACACCGTTGGGCCAACACCTTTTAATGGCGTGTCCCGACATACTGTGCTTGCAAGACTTTCTTTACCTTCATCATTCATTAATGCGTGCATTCTTACTTCATGTTCCACTTTTCTTTATCTTTTGATGTACGTTACATAATACTTTCACTTCATTCGTTAACATTACACGTAAAGCCACAGGAAAGATAAACATACATTACAATAAGGAACATAACATACACAGTCATCAGTATCATACAGGGAAACATTATACATACATAACATGCATAATCATGCAACATCATCATCATCATGCCCAACATGCTCTCTAAGGCCTCAACAGTCATTTACATGAACTTACGAAAACCTTACGTCAAAACTTACATATGCACTTTCCCCCAAAAGTCAAAAGTTAAACTACACTTTTCCTCGGGTGCAAAAGCCCTATTCGGGAGTATGGATACCCTTCAGTCGCATGGCCTCCATGTGACTAAGCATCATGCGAATGGACCAATGCGGATGAACACCCATGCGGATGAACACCCATTTGTGCGAATGAAACTAGTGTGGATGGACTCCATGCGAATGGACCAAATGCGGATGGAACTAATACGGATGAGCATTTATGCGACTTGGCTCCCAATCGTGCGAATGAACTCTCAGTCGTGCGAATGGACCTAATCATGCGAATGAACCCCAATCGTACCTCAATCGGCCGTATGGCCTCCATTCGGTCACCTAGCCCTAGCTGGTGTACATGCAGTTCATCCCGAACCTAATATGCCATTTTCGACCTCCAAGCTCATCTAAACCCATTCTAAGCCCAAATCAACCATCCTAAACTTAGGAATGCATACCACAACACCATTCAAGCACACACAAGCTCAAAAGCAAGGCCGAAACAAATCATACACGTACATACACATACACAAACGGGTCAAACACACACACACATAAAACCCCATTTTCAGATGTGTTTCAACCCCAAGTCATTCAAAAACGTTTAAAGGAAGGGTCCTAAAACTCACACAAACGACCACAATGAGAAGAGCTTCGATTTGACCCGATTCTTAACGATTTTGCTCACCCAAATCAACCCGAACCAACTTTTCTCCCTTTTTTCTCTTCTTTCTCTCTTCTCCTCTATTGTTTGCTGAAAATTTGAGTGTGGGGAGAGGGTTATGGCTGCCCTCTCCCTACAAATATCACCACATGCCCAACTTCCTCTCGTTGGCGAGTTTGGTCTCTCGGCTTTGGACTTTATTTCTTTTCTTCTTTATTCGTCGGCTTCAAAATAAATAAATAACCGGGTGTTACAAACAAATAATAAAAGGACAAAGCATGTGGTGGACTAATTGTATATCTATCCATTTATCTTACTTTATTGTTTCATTATAACGAAATAGGACCAATTACATTTATCATGTTGTTATCAGTTAGGAGAACTAATTTATGCATAATCACTACAACAACAAGACTATCAATATCTTTTAGTTCTTTTTTAAAAAATGGGATGTGAGGCCATTCATATATGACAATAGACCCACTAACAACAACCTTAAAGCTCAAGGTAAAATCTTAAGACGACATTGTGAAGATGAAGAAAAAGTGCATTGCATCAAAAGTTTGATGTACTCAATAATACCATTCCATATCTGCGTTAAAGTTCATTGCAGTAAATGTTTACTATACTCATAAATACATTCCATATGTGCATCAAAGTGTGTTACATCAAATGCATTGAATTCCATTTAATTATTTACAATTGTATATGTATCCATTTATCTTACTGTATTGTTTTATTACAATAAATTGGGACCAACCACATTATCATGTTGTTATAAGTTAGGAATAGTTATTTATGGATAATCACTATAGTAACAAGACTATCAATATATTTTATTTCTTTTTTTAAATGGGATGTGAGGCCATTCACATATGATAGTAGACCCTCAAACAACGGCCTTAAAGCTGAAGTTAAAATATTAAAATCGCATGGTGAAGATGAATCAAAAGTGAATTACATCAAAAGTTTACTGTACTGATGAATACCATTCAATATTTGCATTAAAGTGCATTGCATCAAAATTTTACTATACTTATGAATACATTCCATATTTGTATCAAATGCATAGAATTCCATGTAATTACATGCAATTGTACAAATAATTGAGACGAAAAGAGTGTTGTTAAGTATGTTAGAAGAATAGATAATTAAAATTACAAAAACCTTATATTGCATCAAATGTTGAACATCAAAAAATCATTACATTGAAACACAAATCATTCAATTACAAAGAAATATAATGATATAAAACCAACTAAGACCTAATACTACTTTTGGCCGTTTGTTCTTCTATTCATGCTCTTGATTGAGTTCAAAAGCACGAGTAGGATTTGGATAATATGGTCAATTGTGACCTTGCATCAGTTGTAGATAATATTATCAAAGTACTTATCATTCAAAAAGAAAGAACAAAAATAAACAAAACATGTAGTGGATTGATTGTATATGTATCCATTTATTTTACTGTATTGTTTTATTATAATAAAGTGGGACCAACCACATTTATCATGTTGTTATCAGTTACGTGTAGTTATTTATGGATAATCACTATAACAACAAGACTATCAATATCTTTTAGTTCTTTTTTTAAAATGGGATATGAGGCCATTCACATATGACAATAGACCCTCTAACAACAGCCTTAAAGCTGAAGTTAAAATATTAAGTTGACATTGCGAAGACGAATCAAAAATGAAATACATAAAAAATTTACTGTACTAATGAATACCATTCAATATTTGCGTTAAAGTGCATTGCATCAAAAGTTCATTGTACTTACGAATACATTCCATATTTGCATCAAAGTACATTGCATCAAATGCATTGAATTCCCTGTAATTACATACAATTGTACAAATATTTGAGACCAAAAGAGATTTGTTAATTACGTTAGAACAATAGATAATTCTAATTACAAAAACCTTATATTGCATCAAATGTTGAACATCAAAAAATCATTACATTGAAACACAAATCATTAAATTACAAAGAAGATAAATAATGAATTAAAACCAACTAAGACCTAATACTACTTTTAGCCTCTTGTTCTTCAATTTATGCTCCTTGATTGAGTTTAAAAGCACGAATATGATTTGGATTGATCTTTGACACGTCGGTGGGTCGATCTAAGCTACAAACTCACAACCATGTCTTACTTGTAATCAAACTAAACTCTCTCGCACAAATAATTATACCAATATTAGGAAATTACAATAAGATCAAACCTTTTAATGTTGTTTAACTGCATGAGCATAGAACCAACTAACTTGTCGATTAAGTTGATTACAACTAAAAACATGAAATCTCCTCTTCGTATTCGATTTCTTCCCACATTGGTCAATTAAACCACAGTCGATTTCTTCCTTAGATGTCGATTAAATCGGTCTAACCGAATGACTTGAAATCTCCTCTGTGTATTCAATTTATTCAACTCAAGTCGATTAGATTATTGAAGTACATTAGGGTTGCGCATTTGGGGGGTTTTGTTTATATTTAAATGAGTATTTTCATAAGTTTATATATTTAACATGTTAATTTTATTGTGCTAACTTGTTGGATGTAATGGCTCCAAATATATATGTTAGGGATGCACATGTAAAAAAATAGAATTTTGAATGATAATGACAAACGTGCACAAACCATAGGAAGGTAAACGACAATGCACTTTATTTGTAAAGAAAAAATACTTTTATAAAATAAGAAATTTTTCTAAAACATAATTTTCTTTTAAAATATTGAATATTTTAAAATTGATGTTTTTAGAAACTGAAGTATTTATAAATCAGTTGGCAGTTATAATAACAAAATTTTTTAAAATGATTGTTTTGAAACAAAATGTCTACTTTTTTCATCCTAATATAAGACTAACTAAATGGAACATGTGTCAACTCTAAAATCCTCTTCATAAGAATTTTTCGCTTCTCTCTCTATTTTATAGTTATCATAATTACTAATAATATTATATAATTTATTTATAAACTAAAAATACCTTTAATAAATTAAAAAAGCTCTTTATATTAATGTTATTTCTGAAGGAAATTTTAATAAAATAAGAAAAAAATTAAAAATAAAATTTTTTTAAAGTGTATATATTTTTTTAAATTGGTGTTTTCAAAATACTAAATTATTTATAATAAAAAATAATTAAAACAAAGTTATAACAATTTTTTTAAATAGTGTGCTTTGAAACGAATTGTTTACTGCGTTTAATAACAAAATTTAAAAAGTTGATATCAATGTTTTATTACTTATAATTTTTATAGATACGTAATTTTAATCATATTTTATCTTAAGATACCATTTTATAAAAATTTTTATTATATTTAAGATTTCATTTATTCAACTATTGTAATACATGAAATACTAAAGCTAGTGTAATATATAACAATTCTGTTTATTATCCTAATTATTATCCAGAATATATCAAGAAATATGTATATAAATTCATATATTTAAATTTTGAGCTCGGATTGCTTTTATGTGTTTTTTAGTTTGTTTTTATTTCACTTATATGTAACTTTTTAAGCTGCATAAAATTATTAGAATACTTTTAACGAAATATTTACTATTTTAATTAACTAAAAAATCAACAAAATGAATATAAAACCCACTGCTCTTTGTATTTTTCAGTACACTTTTAAATAAAAATAATTATATCTAATTCCGGAATAAAATATGTGAGTATATTCACATATAAAAGAATTTATATGTGTATACGTATAATTTTTCATACTAAAATTAATCTATCCATACTCAACAATATAGAGGGGCTCATTTGGTAGAGGTCTTTTTTTTTCAAAAGATGTTGGTGTAAAACTTATATATTTTTTGAAAAATTTATTTTTCTCTCTCTAAACTTATTTGATAAATTAAAGTTTCTATTCAAAATTTTAATAGGATATTTTATAATTTCTTTTTAAATGTTATCTTTAATGGTTTTTTAGAATAGAAACTTTTTTTTGGTGTGTTTCATAAACATTATTTATTTATTTAATATACTCTTATAAACATTTTTGGTGTGTTTCACTATTGATCCTTCAAAAAGAATAAACATTACTCCTTAAAGTACAACAGTTACACCTCCTCACGATCAAACAAACAATCAAGAGGAACATCACCACCCAGTCCATCATCATCAACACCATTGAGCAATCAACCACAACCTTCTAGTGACCCTCAACTAAGTAAACAAACAAGGATACAACATCCAGACACTTTTAAAGAAGACGATGACTATCATTCATTACAAAATACGCATCATGATGATAAAATCCTAGATTTTTTTCATGATCCACCACAAACATTCAATGAACCTTCATAGCTAAATAATCCCACAACTTCAAATACCCTTGCCCATCCGTTAACATCAGATCAAACAATCAACAATCTTGATTCAACTATCCTTGTTATCAGACTGAAACCACAAGATCTTGCAAATATCATACTTTGGAGAATATTATTTGTGACCTCAATGTTAGATTGACATGAACTTAAATGATCTAGTAAACATTTGCTTGTTTTCTATCATTGATTGTACCTAAAAACATCACTGAAGCACTCAAAGACAACATTTTCATAGAAGCTATGCAAGAAAAACTACAACAATTCAAAAGGCAAGAGGTTTGGCAGTTAGTTGACCTCCCTAAAGGTCATATGCCACTGGGACAAGATGGCTATTTAGAAACAAGGTAGATGATAAAGGGATTGTCATCTAAAATAATGCTAGGCTTTTTCCTTAAGGACACACTCAAGAGGAAGGCATTCATTATGATGATGTCTTTGCTTTGTAGCTAGACTAGAGAGAATTAGAGTGTTCTTAGCATACGCATCTCTTAAGACCATGTACGTACGGAGTACTAACTAATTCTGCGCGTATACCACTCAAATAGTGTAGAATCCTATTTAATTGGCGATCCAATCAGGGTGAACACAGTTCAGATCTATCTAACGATTAACGAGACGTTAAGAATGATTAGAACATGATCAACTGTGATCTATGAACTTGGAATAGGTTTTCTTGAGTCTCTGGACGGCTAGGTGATGATTATGTGGGTAGGTATTCGAATTTTTACGTTTTTCAACGAATTAGGTGGTATTTATAGGTTAGGGTCTTCCAATCACATGACTGAACCATTAACATGGTTTAGTCGTGCGACTGAATCATGCAATTGATCCATGCGCACGACTGAAGATCCAGTCGCGCGACTGAGTCAATCTTATGTCTCAATCGGGCGACTGATCCAGTCTTCTGGTTCAGTCGTGCGACTAGTCCATTAGCATGAAGTATTCATGCGTAGGTCCATTAGCACGGTACATTCTCATGAGAACTTCATACGATTAAGTTTGAACATGTTTTTCAATCATTATTGACTAAAAATTATGTACAACAACCACAAACCTATATAGTTAGTTCACTATAAGTTATCACACAATAAACAATGAAATATTAAGCATTATAAGCATCAACCACACATTGTATTTCACTCATACCCATTCAATTACATATATGTAAGACATGATAGACATTTTACATTAAGCTCCTAAACTAGGTACATATGTATCAACAAACTCCCCCTTGGACCTACTTTACATCATTGTCTAACATTCTTCATTAGCTCTTCAAATTTCTTGTACTTTTCCTCTCTTGTAACTTCGGCATGTATCTGGAATGAAAAACAGAGTCTTATCACGTTCTGGACTAGAGGGCTTGTACAATATCCTACGAGTCATAAAATAGCGGCCACTTGTATAAGGTATAAACATCGTCTGCAGACAAGTTGGTCGGCCACATAGGGTCGAACACGCAGATAGTATCCATTTGGCTCTCCTTTTGTAAGACTATGACTGCTTCACCTGTTCTCCAATCATAATACCACCACTTGAAGTATGGAGTGAAGTCATATGGCATTTCCCTTAGAGGGATTTTGGACATTGTACGCGAAGGACTCCACTTCAGCACTACCTTAGGCTTTCTAGTAATGGGATCAACTTCAGACCTTCTGATGTACCTCTTAGGTTGTTGAGGTCTGAAGTTTACCCACCTGGTGTGGTATTCTTTCATTAAAGCAGCCTCAAACCAGCCTGACATTTTTCTCAGATCAACATACAACAAATTTAGGCGTGCCAGTTGGTTGAGCTCAAAACCAGGGAGAGTCTTCAAATCGTGTGGGAATCTGAAGTACTCAATTCCCTTTTATCTCTTAATTGCATACACATTCAGATCCTCAAAATATGCCCATGCAATGATCTTGCCCGACACCTTTAGGTGTTTCTCGACTTTTTATAGCTTGGTGTAGGCATTTGGGTTTTGTGCAGTGCGCAGGGCTCGGATCTCAGCAAAACAAGCCGCCCATTCAGCCTTCTTGATGTCAACATCAGCGTCTGAGGCTTGGGCTTGACTCTCATTCTTCTCAGTCTCTTTCTCCATCTGATCCAGCTTGTCAAATGTATCACTTCCGAGAGTATCACCCAAGTTGGGGACCACATTGCCCTCTCGGTCAGTGTACTCTTGATAGTGGTCAGCGGTGACATCCTTAATCTCTATTTCATCTACATCATTGAGCTCATCATCACTTTTCATATCAACAGTAGGCATATCCTTGACAATCTCATCTAGGTTTAGCCTGAAGATCTCAGCAAGTTGCTCATCAATTAGGTCATGTATGATTTCTACTTCTTTTGGAGTATTGCTCACCGACCTTCGGACTATCCCTTGCAAATCAAGAATCATTGTGAGTTGAGACTTGATTTGCTATAGGGGAGAAACATCATACTCATCTTGCTGAGATGTTTGATCTGCTTGATTTATACATTTAAAAACACAGCAATTCTTCAAAATTAATCAAGACATTCAAACATTTAATAAAGATACATAAACATTAATTACATAATCTTAATACAAGGTTCAAGTACAAAGTTATATAAATAGATAAACATCTAAGCATTACTTTTGTCTTGAATGACGGGCTTCTCGGTAGGTGGGGCAGAAGATGATACTTCTTGGTCTTGATTTCTCTTTGTCCTTCTATCTTGACCCTGAGCTGAGGCAGATGCAGCTACATCTCCTTCTTCATCATTATCATCATCCTGCTTTCTCCTTGTCCCGTCATCTTCACTCGTCTCATCATCATCACTATCATCATCATCTTCATCATCATCATCATCTTTATCATCATCATCATCATCATCATCATCATTATCACCCTCTCTTATCTTCAGTGGCTCATCTTTTGATCCCTTTAGTTTGAGCTTGATAGTCGTGTTAGAGGCCTCCAACTCCTTTATTCTCTTTGCTCATTGGTTGTTTCACTCCCGGAGTTGGGAGATCTGTTGTGCTTCATGAACAATCTGTTGTGCTTGGGTAGCATTTAGCTCCACAAGCTGACTTAATTGAGAAGCTTTTCCTTTGTTAGCTGCTAGCAGCTTTAGCACCATGTGGTTAAATGCAGCCAGCTATTCCTCTACCCCAATAGGGGTAGAGTGGGTCCTGTGGTGAATGTGGTGTGGGATGATGGTCCTGCTTGGTGGCTGGTGGTGGTAGTGCTGGCTGTGGTAAATATGGATGGTGGTATATGAGTGGATGGTGAAGGGTTGGCTGTAGTAGAGGTGGATGGGAGAGTGGAAGTGGTGATATGTGTGTGATAGTGGTGATGGTAGCTGTGGTGGATGTGGTGGTGGTTGTAGCAGTAGTGGTGGTGTCTGTGGCAGTAGTGGTGGTCAATGTAAATCTTGGCCTTTTCCCATTTTGTCGTAAGGGTGAGTCATCCTCTTCTTCCTATAGCCTTTAGAAATAGAGGCTCCCCCTTGGCTATTGGAAGGTCCGTGGTATAAGATGGATCTGTATCAGCAGTAGTGGCATCCTCGGACTCCCCTTGGCATCCACCAACCGCCCTGAGACCTCCCTCCATGGCTACGACCCGATTCCCACCGTTCGCACTAGTTGCTCTTCATCAACTCCTCCTCCTCCTCCATCTGGAAATCAGGGTGAGTGGGAGCAGACTCGGGTCCACCCTGACCATCACCTCCCAAATCAGTATCGTGGTCATCACCATTAGAATCATCGAAGGGTAGAGCAATCTGATGTTTGTGTAAGTGAATGACACTTGAATTTTATTAGACTTGAATTATTTTGTTCTGTCATGCGAATGGGCAATCCGATTGAGTCTTAGTCGTGCGAATGAGCTCAGTTGTGCGAATGAACCTGTGACTCAACTGAGCCGTATGCTGTTCTATACGGTTGAATCAGTCGTGCGACTGAGTTCATACGTATGGTTCATTCGTGTGATTGAGTCATTTGCCCATTTCAATTGTGCGATTGAAGTTCATCAATGTGTCCATTCGCATAACGTCTCTGTTCCGTACTATAGAATCGATTCTTGGTCAATACTTGATGTTAAACGTTCAGGTTAGTCTCATTTGACTCGCAATCCATCAAAATAACACTTAGTACTAAATAATTTGATGTTTAAGTACAGATTAGTGGATTATATAGAAGACTTTGTCTTAGTTTTGTTTTGAACCAATTTGAACATTAGGCTAGCTTAATTTGTGCATTTTCATCGAATCTAGTCTCGTAGTACCTGTAGAAATGATGCGTAATCGGTTAGTATCACAAATAGGTTGCTAAATCACTGAGATGAAATTTGGGCAGAGTAGTATTACTTTCGTGCGATTTAGGTGTGATTTGCGGGTGCTGAGTGTCTGCGGCCGACTCCCCCTCTATTTATACTAGGGTTTCCTTTAGTCGTGCGACTAAACCTATTCTCACTCTTGATTCATGCAACTGGGGCTCAGTCGTGCAACTAGCTCAGTCGGTCATAGTCAGTCGTGCGACTAGGTTTCAGTGGTGTGACTAACTCATTCGGTCAGCTTCATTTGTGCGACTGGGGTTCTGTCGGATGACTGACTCAGTCGGTCACCACCATTCGTGCGATTGGCTCATACTCATAATCCAATCATGCGAATGGTTCAATCTCATTGCTCCATTCATACAACTGATCCATACTTATGGTCCAGGCGCACGAATGACTCTGACTTGTTCCTTTCACCTTATGCACTTACAAAAACTTATCCTTTTAACAATAGATAAAACATTTTCAACAATGAGCATCTCAGACATGACCTTTTTAATTTCGAGACACTGTTGATCACCTTAGACGTGATCCTTTTACTTAAAATGATTTTGTCACTTCAGACGCGACTCATTTTATTTTGAATGTTTTGGTCACCTCAGACGTGACCCTTTTGAGTGAGTGATTCACAGATTACGACGAGTTGTTGAGTCTGACTCTTACATTACAATTTACTAAAACTAAATAGAACAACTTTGAAATTAAGAACAATACCAAGACATATGTTTGTAATTTTGATTAGAGATGAAATACAATGTATTAGAATAGTTCTAATTGATTTTACGTCCTGGATAGCCCAGCTTCAATTCTAGTTAATCATTTCTTGTACGATTCATTTTGGAATCATACAAGTATATTAGAATCACTTGGGACGCTTTAACAAGCAATTTTGATGCTTGATCCTTGTTTTCACGGATAGTCAATAGAAATTTAAGGAAATCACACTAGAGCTACAAGATGCACATAATGATTTTGACTTTCAAGAGCTACAGCTCATGATGATTGTCACTATACTTGTCCTCTTAAATCCATACATAGATTTTTGACACATATTGGTGATGATTTAAGGTTTAATTATTTCAACAAGCATACCACGCTTATATGGTAATCAACGTTCCTCAGGAGATTTTTGAGCGGTCCACGTGTATATTACAAGAAGAAACTATTCTAAGAGCTTTCAAAGAGATGCTAAGCCTCAGGTCAGTGCACCGCACAGTAGAGAGGCGCAAACACATGAATTCTAGAATATTTTGGTTATGCTTATCCTCAGGTTAGTGCCACCGCACAGCAGAGAGGCACACAACCTATCTTATGTTTGAGCAATTATTTTTTTTGTGCATATCGCACCAAAAACATAGGTTATTAGCTTGATTGCGTTTTGCATTTTTCATGTGCTTTGCTCATATTTTATGGTCATCCGCACACATTTGTAGTGTTTATTTTGCTCGTCATCCCTTATTGAAACTTCGTTGATTGTGTTAACCAGGGATAAGATAGGAACCCATCGCTTGTTGAACAACTTAGTTTGAGCTTGAAATCACCAATGAGGTCTACTTATCTATTATGTTAAATCTATCGACACATCATCTATTGAGCTAACAACCTCTAGGTCTACTTTCTCTATGTGACCATAGTAGCATACTAGTTTAACTATCATCTTTCCTTTTATTTTGCTTTGACTATTAAGACTTAGCTTTGAATTTTGCATCATAAGTTGTTAAAATTTTAAAGTCCCAAATAATATGTTCCCTGTGTGCTATCATTTTCCAAATTCGTTGAATCAGTAGCACAGATTTGATTTCTTTCCTTTTAGCTAAACTGTCCTCCTCCCTTGTTTTTTTTTAATCTAACCTATTCTCCCCCTAAAATTCTAAAACCGAAAATGATTCTGCGTTTTGAATTTTAATAGGCGAAAAAATAAAACAAAACAAAATAAAATAAAATAAAATAAAAAAAGAAATAACTCTACTCGTCAGACTATGTACTGTCATCTTCTGGAATCACTTCACATTTCTTTTTCATGCTGTTGACCTCTAACAGATATAAAAATCTTGGTTTATCAAAAGCTTTTGTGTAGAGGTCAGCGCGTTGAAAGTCCGTATTAATTTTAACAACATTGATTAAGCTCTTTTCAAAACAATCACGTATAAAGTGATATTTAATTCCAATTTGTTTGGTTTTAGGATGTTGGACAGGATTTTAGTTACGGCTATAGTAGCAGAATTATCAACAATATAGGAGTGTTAGAGAATTTCAAACCGTAGTCCCGTATTTGCTATTGAATCGAGATTATTTGTGAACAGTAGCTTGCAGCAGCAACGTATTCAGCTTCACAAGTTGACAGAGCAACCGATGTCTGCTTCTTACACTGCCACGTGACTAAACTTCTCCCAAAGAATTGACATCCTGCAGATGTTGACTTGTAATTCATTTTGCAGCCGCCATAATCCGAATCGCTATACGTTGTAAGCTCAAAGTCATCGTCATGAGGATACCACAACCAAAGTGTTGGAGTACACTTCACATAAGGAAATATCCTTTTAACTCCTATGAGATGGTTGACTTTCAGTTTCACCTGATATCCGGAGCAGAGACACGTCGCGTACATGATATCAGGTCGTGAGGCAGTGAGGAACATTAGGGATCCGATCATTCCTCAGTACATGGTGGCATCCACCATATCACCATTTTCGTCTGGTGCCACATCATGGTTTGTAGCCAATGGAGTCCCAGTGTAACATCCGTAATTTTTCAAGACTTAAACCCAACCCGAATACTTTTGAGTCTATTTCAAAAATCAAATTCATTAGTTAGCAATTTAATTTATTTATATCTTTCAAATACAATAATTATATCATTTATTCAAAATCTATTTATTTAATTTATTTAGCATTTTGTAAAAAACTTATGATTTTAAAATCTATATAAAATTATAAAGGTTGTTTGTTATTTATGACTTCTAACTATAATATAAAATTAAATTGTAAAGTTTTTATAAATATTAGAAGGTTCATAAAGATTTTTCTAAAAATAAAATTTATTAGTTAACTAAATATGATTTTACAAACTTTTGGGTTTGAATTGCATATCATAAAACTCAAATTAAAGAGTTTTTACATAAAATAACAATGGGTTAAAGATCGGGGACTAAATTATAGTTTATTTAAAACACCCAAACCAACCCCCTTGATCCCCGTCGACCACCTCCGGCCAAACTCCGGCAACTCCGGTGACTTTAAACCTCCAAAACCCATAGAATCTTGAACCCAAATCGTTTCTAACCGCTTCAGGAACAAGAATCGAGCATGTTAATACACTTTAATTCGATTTAAGAGGCGTTATGGGCATACCAACTCGAAACCGAAACTCGTCTTTAACCATAAGGCCGTTTTAGAATTTAATCCTAATTATAATTCAATTAAACTAACATAAACAATCATCTGATTACCATTAGTGGAATAGAACCCCCAATTCGTCTGAAACTCACCCGAGCATCGCGTTCGACTACCATGTTCAACTTCGACCTGCAACACTGTCGTTATCCATGTTCGGAGCTCTATTAAGCCGAATTGACAGAGGGTATTTGATTAACTTCGACCTTAAATGTTATATGCAAGGGTAATTTGATTAACATCAACATTTGTGTATCAAATCGACTTCAACATTGTTGCGGCTTTCTCATTCTTGTTCTAATCGTTTTGGAATTTATCCAGGTAATTAAAACCATGTCTATGTTCGGTTTCATTCTAGGATCAAAAGCCCCATGAATGATTTCGGTAACAACATTGTTTGGATGGGAAATTGGATCATAATCGAATTAGGGTTCATGAAGATTTGGGGGAAATAAGTAATTAATGTTTAAAAGAATTTAAAGAGGAATTGACCACACTTGGGCTTTAGCACAGTTGGTAATGAGCGGTCATCAAAGGCATGAGGTCCCGGGTTCGAACCGGGCCTTTGCCAAATCTTTTTTATTTAATTGTTTTGCTATACTTCTAATTAAAAAAATTAATATTATATTAATCAATTAAAATACAAATTAATTGTTAACTAAAATATTTCAGAATTTATTTAAAGGTTTTAAAAAAAAACTTATGATTTTAAATTTAACTACTTATTTATGGATAACAAGGATTATAAAAAAAATTATTAATTATTATAAATCTATTATGGTCAAATGTAAATTATTTTAAATATTACAAGTCTACATGTTTTAATGAATAATTATTGAAATAGTTAGTTTAATAGTTATTTAAATAATTAATTATTCATTTATACATTTAACATGTTATATAATTAGTTACTAATGTTATTCCTTAAAATTTTATTTGAGTTCTTTTTAACTTATAAAACAATATCACTTTCTATATATGCTATTTTAAAGGCTTGATAATAAATCATATAACGACTTGATATTAAATATTAAACTTTACTTTTATTTTAGACTTTTATAATAAATCATTTAAAAATTTTAAAACTCTATAAAATGATTTTAAAGAATTTTATAGCATTTAATAAGTATGCAATTAATTATTTTTATCAAGTTTTAAATAGTTAATTATTAAATTAATTTCTTTTCACATATTATACTTAATTTTTATTAAATCAATAACATTGTTGTGACATTTTCTAAATTATTCTTGAACTTAATTGATTTATATCATCTGTATTAAACCAAAAACAATTCATTATTTAAACCCCCAAATTACAATTGAAACCCTAGTTCACGTCTCATGGGTAATTTTATTATCGAACTTAATCTTGAAATTTATACATTTAGGTAACTTGTAAAAGAAATCGTTGGAGCCTCGTTTAATTTCTTATCATCATTCTTATACTTACTTTTCCAAGTGAGTTTTCCTTGCCCCTTTTTACATTTTTCACACTATTTTGGGGTGAAACATGATACTTATACATCGTACACTTATAAACATTTGAGACTTGTAATGCACTTGCAATTCATCTTTATATTTTGTCATGGTTATTTGTGTGTTGTAAGTGATTATATGAGATACATAGTTTGTTACAATCATTAACTATTGCTAGCCTGGCGACGTTTTAGATCTTTGGGCCTGACAAGCCTATTTGGTGCTAAAGTCGATGTATTGCCGACTCCTGATGACGTATGCTTGTTCATCATGGGAACCAAATACACTTAGCCAATCTTATATACTTGTAATCAAGTCGAGGTTTGGTTGTAACGATATGTGTTCTATAACCTTACTAACTTATGACCTATGACATGAATTGCTACTTGTAACCTTGTTACTATTATGTATGAAAACCTTGGAAACTCACCAACTATTTATAGTTGACCTTTTATTTTCATCATGTTTCAGGTTTGATGCTTGAAGATCTTCTTGTGCTCATATAGGACTTGGACCTAGACTAATTGAAAGACTTATGCTTTTTGTTGTATCTTGATTGTTATGTTATTATTTTATTTGCCTTGTAATGTTTACTGAATGATGATATTTAATAATATTCCAACTTAATTAGTTCCATGTGCTATGAGCAATCGTCTTCCATTCATCCGCCCCGATGATTCCGCCGTCGGTCGGGGTGTTACACCCAGCTACCGAAGCATTCTCCATATCAAACCGACTAAGAATATTGCCTACATACTTGGTCTGATGTAGAAATATCCCCTTTGGTGTCTGATCCACCTGTACCCGAGAGAGAACTTTATCTCTCCCATGGCACTCATCTCAAATTCAGCATTCATTACTGCTTCAAATTCTTTACATAATGCTTCATTTTTGGAACCAAAGATTATGTCATCAACATAGATCTGAACTAGCAGTAAGTCACCATCCTTTTCTTTGATGAACAGTGTACAGTCAATCACTCCTCTGCGAAAGTCGTGTTTCACAAGATGAGTCGAGAGCTTTTCATACCATGCTCTAGGGGCTTGGTGGAGCCCATAGAGAGCCTTATCCAGCTTGTAAACTCTGTCCCGATGATATGGATCCTCAAATCCTTCGGGTTGACAGACATACACTGTCTCCCGGATTTCACCATGAAGGAATGCACTCTTTACATCTAGTTGATAAACTTTAATCTTCACGTAAGATGCATAGGCTAGGAAGATACGGATTGATTCCATTTATTCCACAAGTGCAAACACTTCATTGTAGTCAATACCCTCGACTTGTCAAAATCCTTGAACTACAAGTTGAGCCTTGTTTCTTATTATGACCCCTTGGTCATCTTTCTTGCACTTCAAGACCCATTTGGTGCCAATGACCTTAGCACCTTTTGGTCTATCCACGAGTGTCCATACTCCTAACATCTTGAATTGAAGAAGTTCCTCTTGCATGGAACTCACCCATGCCTCATCGTCTAGGGCTTCACTACATATTTCGGCTTAAATTGAGACACAAAAAATCGATATGCACTATCGTCAAGATATCCCTTCTCCATTACTGAGGCATAATCAGCTGAGTATAGCTGATTTCTTGTCTGTACTCCTGATCAAACATCTCTAATAGATGTATTGAACCCCCATGCATACATTTTGGTTCAATTAAATCCTCATCACTGGAAAATCCGAAGACTAACAAGTGTGAAGTCGTTGGATTGGTAGACATTCGAGCGTGTTCTTGACGGAAGGAAACAAAACCAAAACCAAGAGACAAACAATAAACACGAACTATAATAAAATGGTTTCATTGATAAACCTAATGATTACAAGCTCGTTACAACATAAGAATCACGACTCTTGGCAAGGGGAGATCTAGCATGATCTCCCCTCTTATCCGGCAGCACCTAGGCCCCGGGCACACTCCTTAATCTCTCTACACAATGAAACTAGTATTTATAGGCCTCAGCCCATATCAGATGCGACTGGGCCCTTTCGTACGATTGGGCCATACATATGGTTCAATTGTATGACTGGACCATACTTATGGTTCAGTCTTACGAATGGCCCAATCACATTTCTCAGTCGCACGAATGGTCCATTAGCATGGCTTAGTCGTACGACTGAGTCCGATTCGCATATGCCCCTGCGAATGACCTAGTTCCATATGTTTACAACATATGAGGTGTATTACATTAAGCCTAGACTATTCGACAAGCGACGGACACACTATATATGACATATATGCTCCAACAAATTCCCCCTTGGACGTTGCTTGCAAATAGTAGATAACACCTCTTACAATCTTCAGTCAATCATTGCTCTGGTTTCCAATAGAATCAAACAAAAAACCATATTAGTCAATGTTGCCGATCCGTCAGGTTGCTACAGTATCCCTAAAAATGAATTTAGGCACAATAGCTTTCGTTTACTTTGCAAAACACCATCATAGCAGCAAGATTCCCCAAATGATTGATTTTTCCAGATAATGACCTGAACAGTTTTCCATTGCTTCAATCTTCACACAAGCTAACCTGCTTAACATTAACACCTGCAGAAATTCCCCCTCAAATTCAGCATATCCCAATATATAAATGTTGTGCTCTCCTGGCGTCTTCATATGGTGTATTGGGCAAAAAGTAGAAGGTTCCAATCCAAAGCTGACAATCTCAAACAAATCAGCATGCACTCAAATTCTTCATCAGAAACCGGCTCACATCATCACTCTCTGATTTCGTCTTCAATTTCCCTATACATGGATTCCCCCTAAGAATGAGAATCCTCTCTGTGCGGATAGATATAACTTGATTGCCCATAAACAGTCAGATGCTCCTGACTACCCCACAAAATCAGCACCGACTGCTGACATCTTCTCTTCTCTCTTTTGTGTTCTAACTATAATCACCTATTTTGAATGTCCAACTAATAATGGGGTATCCATCGAACTTATTTGTACAAAGGAACCTCAAGGTGAATGTGCTTTGCTCATCCTCAAATCTATGCAAAAGGTAGTTCCAGACTCTTTTTTTTTGTCTGGAACACCATTTATTCGTAAGACATGGAGTACATCTATCACATTCGTGTGAGTGGATTATACGAATGATATCTTCGTGGGACTACTCATAAGACTGGTCCAGTAGCATTACTGGTCATAAGACTAGTCTTGTAGCATAACTAGACATAAGAATGGTCCAGTGGAATGACTTGTCATAAGACTGGTTTAGTCACATTCCAGTCGTACGAATGGTCCAATCGCATGGTCCAATCGTACGAATGGTCTAGTCGCATGGTCCAGTCGTACGAATGGTCCATTAGTATGGTCCAGTCGCACGAATGGTCTATTAGCATGGTCCAGTCGCACGAATGGTCCATTAGCATGGTCGAGTCGCACGAAAGGTCCATTAGCATGGTCCAGTCGCACAAACGGGTCTGCACACAAATTTTCAAATCTACAGCCGCCATGGCTGCCAAAAACCCTAATCTAATGAATTTTACATGAATTGAACCAAAATAGACATCATAAGATTCGTAAGGGTGATCTGAACATGGTTCCGAGTTCTATTTTAACCAGGAAACAACATACGTGACAAGATTTGAGCAAAACACGAAGAAAACGAAGTGGGTTTAACGTCAAAGAACCTGAAATCAATCCAGAACTCAAGAGATCGAGTTGCTAGAATGATTGTTAGATCATTCTAGCAGTAACCAGCTCTGATACCAATTGTGAAGTTGCTGGATCGGTAGACATCTGAGCGCGTTCTTGACGGAAGGAAACAAAATCAAAACCAAAAGACAAACAATAAGCACAAACTATAATAAATTGGTTTCATTGATAAAACCTAATGATTACAAGCTCGTTACAACATAAGAATCACGACTCTTGGCAATGGGAGATCGAGCATGATCACCCCTCTCATCCGGCAGCACCTAGGCCCCGAGCACACTCCTTAATCTCTCTACACAATGAAACTCGTATTTATAGGCCTCAGCCATATGAGATGTGACTGCGCCCATTCGTATGATTGGGCCATGCGTATGGTTCAATCATGCGTATGGTTTAGTCATACGAATGGCCCAATCGCATCTCTTAGTCGCACGACAGGTCCATTAGCATGGCTCAGTCGTATGGCTGAGTCTTATTTGCATATGCCCCTGCGAATGACCCAGTTTCATGTGTTTACAACATATTAGGTGTGTTACATTAAGCCTAGACTATTCGACAAGCGACGGACACACTATATATGACAATATATGCTCCAACAATAAGGCTTGGGTTTCCAATAAAAACTAACTTTTTCATCTTATGTGCAAGGACATCGATATGACAAGAATAACAATGTGTGGATTGTAGACAATGGATGCTCCAGGCACATGACTCCATATGAGAAGAATAACAATGTGTGAATTGTAGACAGTGGATGCTCCAGGCATATGACTTGGAACAAATCTCTCCTTCAACAATTTTAACATTTTGATGGAGGTCCTGTTCAATTTGGAGGTGAGGCCAGGGGATACATTATTGGCAGAGATAGTGTATCTAACGACAAGTTAAGAGTCGACAAAGTACACTTTGTTAAATAGCTTGAACACAATTTGTTAAGTGTTTCTTAGTTTTGTGATCAAAAGCACCAAATGCTTTTTACAAAACATGAGTGCATTATCCTCAAACCTAGGATCACATTTCCTCAGGAATTGGTGCTTCTCAGATCTCCTTGGAAAGAGGATATGTACAAGCTGGATATGAATAATGCTTATCCTATGGTTGAAGTATCATGCTTTTTTTCCAAAGCTGATGGTGATGAGTCAACTATATGGCATAAACGTATGTGTCATGTCAATGTTAAAACCATGAATAAATTGGTTAAAAATAACTTGGTACATGGTTTGTCTAAAAGGGATTGCCAGACAATATAATGCTCCTTGAACTCCTCGACAAAATGGTGTTGCTGAGAGGATTAACATGACACTTATTGAGGCTTCTCGAACTATGTTAGCTGAATCAAAGCTGCCTCTAACATTCTGGGCATACGTATTCAACACTACAGGCTATGTGCAAACAGATTTTTTGCAGTTAAGCCACATGGAAAAACCCCTTATGAGTTATGGAACAAAAGGCCACCGTTCTTATGAAGGTGATGGAGATGGTAAGGTAGAATCAATTATGGAATTGGGTGGTACAACTAGAAATGAGGTAGATGAAGGTGTTGAGGGAGAAGATGCATAAATAGCTACAGGTGGAATGGCAAATGATGATGATGAGAATGCAATGTCAACTGATGTAGCATCTTTTCTTGATGTATTTGGAGGTTCTTGAGGAGTGACAAGTAATGGATTTAGAGAATGATATTTCTTTAGACATTGGAAATGGACACATCATCGTCAAAAACTAGAAGATTAAAAGAGTTAAACACCGTATTGGATTCAAAGAACCATGCAGGTTCAGATCGAACATCAGAGGAATTAGATTCCTGCCAGTCAACATAGAAAGACTCTTGCACAATACGGGTTCTCTTGTTATACACTCGATAAGGTTTGTCAGAAGAAGAACAGCCAACGAAGTAACATTCACTAGATACAACACTAAATTTCTTCTACTGTGCCTGGGTATTCAGTAAATTGCACGAGCAACCAAATGGTCGAAAGAAGTCAATCAAAGGGTTTCTCTTATGAAAGAGTTCATAAGGAGTCTTCATTTTTTCTTTGATTATCAAGACCCTATTCAAAACATCTGAAGCACAATTCACCGCCTTTGCCCAAAAGATAATGGGTAATGAAGATTCAATCAATATCATACATGCAGCTTTAATGAGAGTTCGATTCTTTCTTTCAGCGACTCCATTCTGTTAAGGAGTCCTCGCAGCACTGAACTGCCTCAGAATTCCCTTACTAGCACAAAAAGAATCAAAGATCTGATTTCTGAATTCGGTACCATTATCACTTCTAATTGCCATAACCTTCCTCTTGCTTATCGTCTCAATTGAAATAATTAACTTTTGTAGCTCCTCAGCAGCCTCTTCTTTGTGGGAAAGAAATCTCACCCAGTAATATCTAGAAAATATCTATAATCACAAGGCAAAAAGATTTTGTAGCAATTGATTTTACACTGATTGGGCCAAATAAATTAGTATGCAACAACTCGAGAGGATTAGATACGCTATTTTCAATTTTTGGTTTATGTGGTTTCTTGTGTTGTTTACCCTTGGCACATGCCATACATTTTCAACCATAGAAAAGTCCTTTAAAGGTAATCCCCTAACAATATTTTTTTAACTAATTTGTTTATAATTTTGAAATTAACATGGCTGAATCTGCAATGCCATAGGAAAGACTCATAAGTGGAAGCTTTGGACAAAAGACAAGTAACTGTAGACATTGACTCCTTTGAACCCATGTCAAGAAGATATGTGTAATTCTTCCTGGGAGCCTGCATTAAGACCATCTCTTCTGGAATATCAATATCAGATTTCAGAAAGAGACATTCATTGGACTTGAACAAGAACAAAATGTCTTTATCACAAATCAGAGAGACACTCAACAGATTTAAAGCGAGTTCAAGGACAAAGCTGACTTTCTGTAAGGTAAGAGAGCCATTGGAAACTTCCCCTTGGCCAACCATTTTCCCTCATTTCTTGTCGCCGGCAAAAGCGACATATCCTCCATTGATTATTCAAAAATGGTCAATAATTCTTTTAGCCCCGTCATGTGTCTGGAGCATCCATTAGCAACATGCCATACACTATTTACAACCTTAGTGGATGTCTCCTACAAAGATGTCACAGATCAAATTAGCCAGGTGAAACAAAGACCCAAGTTTGAACACATTTGGGTTTAGGAGAGGTTGTCTTTTTACAAAAGAATTATTAACCATTGATTCAATCTACTCCTAAATGAATTCCTATTAACATTTCTATGATGAAGCTCAGGACATTGCCTAACTACATGATCATCTTTACCATAACGAAACAATGTGATTTAACTCTAGGCTTGTTAACCAACAAGGTAGGAATTTTATCAATGTATATATCCTCATCACATTCAAACAATCTAAAATTTGTATCATTCTAAGTCTTATACATGTCTCTAGTCTGTTTTAATTTACAAAAGAATGATTACAAAAATGAAGAGATATCATTCATGATTACAATCTAAAATCTGTATCATTATAAGTCTTATACAATTACTTTTAATTTTCTCTGAACTATTAATAGTGAAATCATTCACGACATCGACACAATCAGAAGAGATATCACCATTGCGATGCACATTATTTATTGAGGAAATAGAAACATTACTAGAACAAGATGAGACAGTGTCTACTACAGATTGACTTGAAACAAAGACAGAATTTAAAGTGGATTTATTATCTAAGACAGAATGCGGCAAATCAAGTGTACTAAGTCTAGTGCATCCAAGCCCGCTAGTCAGTCCATAACCATAGTCCTCACGAACGTACTTAGTGTTCACACCTTCTAAATCTGCAGACATACTATTAGTATCTATCGTGATCAAATCGTTGGAAGGATTAGATACATGCATAGAAGAATAACAGTAAGTACTAGGGGGTGAATAAACCTTAGCATTTTCATATCCCAAACCTGTTTTAATCCTAGCCCTCCTTTGAGATTTGCATAAATCATCATGTTTCATCCCTAATATTGTCCATTTATCAAGCTTTGACTGAAGTTTGCTTGTTTCAAATTCAATAAGTGCAACCCTTTAAGTCAAAGTGTTGATCTCCATATTTCTTTCCAAAATGCTTCTTTTTAAATGATCATTTTATGTCAAAGCTTCATTTAATTTAACAAAATATTTAGACTCGTTTACTTTAAGTTTTGCATTAATTCGTTTTAAATCTTTTTCATTATCAATTAACAAATGATTAGCTTTGTATGCCCCAAATAGCCTAATTTTGCATGCGAAAGAACACATGACCTGAAGTACCTCATAAGAAAGTCCCATCACCACCTTTTCTCTTGCTAAAGCTTTCTCACATTGGCACACCAGAGTACTCAAGTTGTTTTCCTCGACAGTGGCAGCAACATCATCTTTTCCATTACTCTACTAAGTGGATTGACTTCCTTCTTTCCACTACTTCTCATCCTCAACTTCTATCACCATTTCCTCTTTCACCTTCAATGATACTTCAACTTCGTCTCTAAGTTCTTTGAACAAATTAAAATCATCTTCACAGTTCACCTTCTTCCTTTCTTCCACAATCTCAACCACTAATGCTTGATTAATTTCCTCTCTCATCTCTTCAACCTCAACACTCCAGTCAAAGTTAGAAATCAAAGCTGTCTCTTTCTTAGGATTCATCTTTTCTTTATCTCGCTTGACAATAAGTTACTAGAATCAGTGACAATCGGCAATGGACATTCACGTTTGAAGTGTCCTAACTGTTTGCAATTAAAACACCTTAGTTTACACTTATCAACCCTAGTTTGGAGTTAGAACTTTGGCCTCCGAAGTTCTTCCTTCTAGTGCGCTCTATGAATCTTCGGGCTTTGGGTGTCAACATAGCCATATGCCACTGAATGTCAGTCTCTTAAAGATTATGAGGATCCACCTGATACATATCCTCTATTGTCATTTGTTTACCCTTTAACTCCCCCGCCACCAAGGCTTCATAACTTTGAAAAAACATACCGAAAAGTGCCATTGTCTCGAAAGAACTGGCATTTCATAATTAGCTTTCAAGTTGACTTGATCTCTCCCAGCACTACCACTACCTCCAGAATAATCAACAGTATTCACTCCACCTTGTCAAGATTCTTGCATTGGAGAGCTTGCAGTAGAAGACAATAATGCAGCATTCTAAGTGAAACCGGATGTAGGCATCATGGTTTGGTTTAATTCCCTTTACTTCATGTCAAGCTCAAAGGACTTAAGCTTATTAATGATGTCCATAAGCATGTTGTCAGTGAAACCTTTTTCCTGCTTTAACATTCTCACTTGTAGACTCCATTGCGGTGGAAGAGAGTCCAATAGCCTGTTAACCTGCTCACTATTAGATAGTTTCTCATCATATTTCTTTAGTGTGCTAGAAACTATTAGAAAATGATTTGTAAGATCTGTTACGCTTTCATTGTTATATCCCATAAAAGAGTTGAACTTCTTCTCATCTTGAATATCCTTGTCTCTCACCAACTCATCTTTACTATTGTAGAACTCTCAAAGAGAATCGAAGAGAGATTTAGCATTCTTATGTTCATCAAATGTATTGTAGATGTCTGGTGCGAGACACAGTGTAACGCCCAGTTATTTCTAAAGACACAGAAAGAAAGAATAAAGCAAAGAAAAAGACGGAAAAGGAACTAAACCCAAGTCTAGGGGTTAAAAGTGTCAAAAGGATAAAAAGTTTAAAAGTTGGTGATAAAGGTGGTATGGCCGCCCATATGTCACCCATATCACAAAATTTTGGATGTTTAGAGAGAGAGAGCAGCAAGAAGCAGAGAACTCTCGGGTTTGAAGAGAAACAAGAAGAAAAGTGCAAATTCTAGTGGGTTTCTAGGCGGTTGATCTCAATTACAAACGTGTTTGGGAGAAGCCAAACTCAAGAGCTGCAAAGGTGTGTTCTAGAACCTCTCTTTTTACATGTTTTAACTAATTTTGGGGTTGGTAATGAATGAATGTATGTTTTAAAAAATTGGATTTTTCACCCGTATGTTTGATTATGTTTATGTTGATGTTATGATGTGATGTGTGGCTATGTTCATGTTTGATGATGTTATGGTTGTGTTTCTAAGGCTTAAAATGTAAGAGTTAAGCTTAGAACATGAAAGATGAGCATTGGGGACTGAATCTGATGAATACTCTACCCTAGGTTGCTCATGCGCCTAAATAATAGTTCATAAGCCTAAGTTTAGAAAAACTACTTAAGTGTTGGCATATACAGATGAGTATTGGAGGAAATGCGGATGAGTAGAGTCAATGCGGATGAAAGTCAATGCGGATGAACATTGACCAAGTATGGGAAATGCGGATGAGTATTGACTAAGTATGGGAAATGCGGATGAACTATAAGAAATGCACATGAAGTAAAAGAAATGCGGATGAACTATAATAAATGCGGATGAAGTAAAAGAAATGCAGATGAAGTAAAAGAAATGCGGATGAACTAAGACAAATGCGGATGAACAAAGGCAAATGCGGATGAACACTTAGAATATTTTTTAACTTTTTGGGGAAAAGTGGAAATGTAGGCTTTGACTTGGGAGGTTCCTGGGGGCTATGTAAGTTGACATTTTGAGGTCATAGATGTTATGATGGGCATGTTATGATGTATGATTATGCATGATATGTGTTATGTATGTATGATGCCTGGTATGATGATGTTGACTATGTATGTTATGTTCCTTTCTTTGTATGATTATTTTCCTATGGCTTTACGTTGAATGTTAATGAACTAAATGAAAAGTATTATGTAACGTAAAGTGGAAGATAATGAAAAGAAAAATGAAATGAAGAATGCAGGCATTAAAGAATGAACGAACGTAAGAAAGTCTTGCAAACAAATGTATGGAGGTTCACACTCAATGAGGAGTGTTAGCTCAACCGTGTGCGGGTTAGCTACCCCATGAGGATTCACACTGGGGTTCAGTCTTTGTGATTGACTAGATGTATGGGGTCCTTGTCGCTAAACCCTAGATGAATTGCTTGGTGCTCTAGAGGGGGGTTAAGCACATGACAGGACCTAGATGAAAACAAAAGATAATAAAAGTATGAAATGAACGATGATGAAGATAATAACTATTATCTATGTGTACGTACAATGTGTGATCACGTTTTAAGAATGTTATGATTTGAAAGAAAGAAATGGACAGTTTTTAAACGAAAGATAAAGTATGTTTTATTATAAAGTAGAACTCATTCAGCAACACTGACTTTTAGGTGTTTCCAGTTGGCAGTAATGTTGCTGAGGATGGCACGGGGTGGCTATTCTGCTCTTTTGGATGACATTCTTTTGTTTAATGTTTTTGCATTGTAATGCGAACGAATGATGTTTTTAAAAGAACGTTTGTATTAACTTTCAAAAGCATTTGTAATGATATGAAAAGTTATTTCTATATTTCCGCTGCAATGTTTTATGAATGTTAAATGTAAAGTTATATATGTTTTATGTGCAATAATTTACCAGCTGTAAGATTCCCGGGAACGGGGCCTTATAAGTTGGTATCAGAGCCAAAGTTTAAGTGAAACGGGCAAATTTTCAAAATAAACCTAAACTTAAGCTGAAAATGGGATGAATAGGGAAGGAATGCTAGTCTGAGTACCTGCATGCCATTAGGTATTTCTTACTGATTAACCGGTATTATGTGCGCATGTTATGTGAATATGTGTTGCTGGTAGAATTAGATACTGATGTAGTCCGGATAGGTAATCCTTGGGGTATGAAGAGTAAAGTAAGTGGCTAATCACAACTGGCCACTATAATTAGGGACTTACTATACTTGACATAAACTGAGTTGTTCTCTTGAATGACCATGCTGGTGTTTGAATCTTTTAGTGTATGTGAGGATGGCCGGTGTAGATCTTCGAAAGCTTCACGTGGTGGAGGTCGTGGTGCTGAACCGCGACCCAAGAGAGGAAGACCCAGAGTTGAAAAGGTGGTTCTTGAAGAACCAGAGACCCCTCATCCGGAGGGGTTGATGAGAGTGCAAACATAAGGGCCTCGATGAAAGAGGCTGGGGTTGAAGAAGTGAATCAAGTCATGTAGACATCTTACTGTCTGTAGTGACTAAAGTGATCAAAGTTGTGCGGGAGGGGAGAGGAAAGAAAGAAGTAGACCTACGGGCGAAAGGATATAGCCCGAGACTGGGACGGTTTTGTCTAACGAAGAGGAAGAAGAGGAAGAAGAAGAGCGTGCGCCGGAGGTGGCACGAGGCTGTAACTGTGGGGCGTTTCAACTATGCAAGCCCCCTACTTTTGATGGTAACGGCACCACTGTTGCTGCTCACCGGTGGGTGAGAGAAATGGAAGCTGTCTTGAACATTAGTGAGTGCCGAGAGGATTGTAACACCTGGTTATTTTAAAGACAAAGAAAGAATGAATAAAGTAAGAGAAAAGAAGGAAAAGATAAAAACCCAAGTCTAGGGGAAAAAAGTGTCCAAAAGGACAAAATGTTTGAAAAGTTGGTGATAAAGGTGGCATGGCCACCCATCGCCCTTTCTACAACAAATTTTTTGGATTTTTAGAGAGAGAAAATAGCAGGAAGCAAAGAACTCTCGGGTTTGAAGAGAAACAAGAAGAAAAATGTGAATTCAAGGTAAGAATTCATGTTTTTATGGTGTTCTTTACCGATTATGTCCTCGGGTCTACGCTTATGTGTGTTTATATGTGTTCGGGTATGTTTTAGTGGGTTCTAGGCGGTTGAATTCAATTTGCAAACGAGTTCGGAAGAAAGCCATACTCAAGAGCTGCAAGGGAGTTCTAAAGCCCCTCATTTACTGGTTTTTAACTGATTTTGGGGCTGGAAATGCATGAATGTATGTTTTCATTAAAGTGGGTTTCGGACTCGTATGTTTGAATGTGTGTATGATGATGTTATGATATGATGTGTGACTATGTTCATGATTGATGATGTATGATGATGTTTCTAAGACTTAGGATGTATGATTTAAGCTTAGATCAGGATGAACGATGATTTGAAATTGAAATCTGATGTTTAAGGCTCATATGTTAAGTTTTAGAATCGGCCTAAGTGTTTGAGAGTCAATGCGGATGGAAAGGTTAGTGCGGATAAGCAAAGTAAGTCAATGCGAATGAAGTCAATGTGGATGAACATTGACTAAGTATATGAAATGGAGATGAAGTAAGTCAATGCGGATGAAGTCAATGCAGATAAACATTGACTAAGTATATGAAATTCGGATTAAGTAAGTCAATGCGGATGAAGTCAATGCAGATGATTGACTAAGTATGGAAATGCGGATGAAGTCGGAGCACGTTTAGGTCAGCGGTGGATTTAGCAGGGAGACTGTATGATAAAAGACTATAGTGCTGATGGCTTAAGGTAGTCGGAAGGGGTTGAGGGGATAGAAACTAGAGTGGGAAGAGGTTTGGTCGGGGTGGTGCCTCGACGAGTAACAAGAAGGCACGGGTGGACGACCGCCATGTGCCACACCGGGTATGGGATTGAAAAGTGTGGCAAGTGTGGGACGGAGTACGGTGGTGAGTGTAGATGGGGGTTGAATGTTTGTTTCAATTGTGAGAACCTGGTCATATGGCTAGAGATTGTAGGGGTGCAAGGTGTTTCAACTATGGAGAAAGTGGTCATATGGGTAAAGATTGTAAGAAGCCAAGGGCTGAGGGTTCCGGGGCAAAGAAGACGGGGAGTGAAGGACCAAGGGCGAGCGCCAGGACATTCACTATGACACAAGAGGAAGCTAGGATGGACCCTGATGTTGTGTCCGGTACGTTTCTAGTAAACCAAATTTTAGCTTCTATGTTATTTGATTTGGGTGCTAGTAAAAGTTTTATTTTTGTTGCTTTCTGTGCTAAGCTGCCTATTAGTAGTAGACGTGTTGATGCACTTTTCGATGTAAAAACTACCATAGGTAAGTCTACCAGGATCTCTGAGATGATAGAGGGTTGTGACGTGGAACTAGAAGGTCATAAATTTCCAGTTAGACCCTCATGATGACCTTAGGTGGTTTCAATTTGGTTCTTGGGATGGATTGATTAACATACTTCAAGGCGAACATTATGTGTCGCGAGAAGATGATTTTTCTGACAGCGCCTGACGGGAGTTTGGTAACTGTTTATGGAGATCGGGTCACGACGATCCCAAAAGTGATCTCAATGGCGGTGGCGGGAAAGTGTATGAGGTGTGGATGTAATGCCTATTTGGCCTATGTAAAGGATGTGGATACGCCAACACCACAACTGTCTCATGTACTGGTTGTGTGTGATTTCCCAGACCTGTTCCCGGAAGACTTATCAGGAGTGCCACCTAACGGAGAGATCGAGTTCCAGATTGACTTGATACCGGGTGCTCAACCTGTCGCCAAGGCACCGTATCGGTTGGCCCCGACAGAAATGAAAGAGTTGATGGAACAGTTGCAAGAGCTGCTGGATAAGGGGTTCATGAGACCAAGTATCCTCCTTGGGGTGCCCCGGTCCTGTTTGTGAAGAAGAAAGACGGTAGCATGAGGATGTGCATTGACTATCGTGAGTTGAACAAGCTGACGGTGAAGAACCGATACCCCTTACCAAGAATAGACAATTTGTTCGATCAACTTCAAGGTGTCAGTTGGTTTTCAAGGATAGATCTTCGATTTGGTTACCATCAGTTGAAGGTGAAGGAGCAAGATATCCCTAAAACCGCTTTTCGCACGTGCTACGGTCACTACGAGTTTCTTGTCATGTCTTTTGGTTTGACCAATGCACCAGTTGCTTTTATGGATCTGATGAACCGTGTGTGTCGGCCTATGTTGGATAAATCAGTGATTGTGTTTATTGATGATATCCTGATTTATTCAAAGAGCGAGATTGAGCATGTCGGTCACATTCGGGAGGTTTTGGAAATGTTTAGAAAGGAGAAACTATATGCCAAATTCTCCAAGCGCGCATTTTCGTTGCGTGAAGTTTAGTTCTTGGGTCATGTGGTGAATCCTGAGGGGATCATGGTGGACCTGGCTAAGGTGGAGGCAGTGATGCAATGGAAATCTCCAAAGATGCCATCCGAGATTCGTAGTTTCTTGGGTTTGGCGAGTTACTACAGGAGATTCATTCAAGACTTCTCCAAGATCGCTTCTCCACTAACTAAGTTGACTCGGAAGGATGTGAAGTTTTTATGGGGTCAAGCTCAAGAGAAGGCGTTCGAAGAATTGAAGGCGAGATTGACTCAAGCTCCTGTTCTGTCATTACCCAATGGGAGTGAAGATCTGGTGGTTTATTCTGATGCTTCTTACTCGAGGTTGGGGTGTGTACTAATGCAGAGCGGGAAGGTTATAGCCTATGCATCCCGACAGTTAAAGGTTCATGAGGTCAATTATCCTACTCATGACTTGGAGCTAGCAGTCGTGGTCTTTGCGTTAAAGATTTGGAGGCACTATCTGTACGGGACGAAGTGCACCAGTTTCACTAACCATAAGAGCTTGAAGTACTTCTTTGAGTAGAAGACCTGAACATGAGACAAATAAGATGGTTGGAGCTCATAAAAGACTATGATTGCGAGATCCACTACCATCCGGCAAAGCCAATGTGGTTGCGGATGCCCTTAGCCGAAAGGAGAGACCCGAGCGGATTCGGGTGAAAGCTTATTAGTTGGTTATGACCTCCGATATGATGAAGCAAGTCAAAGAGTTTCAAGATGAGGCATTGAAAGAAGATCATCTTAACTCTGAAAGAATGAGAGGTCTGGTTGGGGAATTGGGTGAAAACACATTCGGTGTTAGAACCTGGTTTGGACGAATGTGGATACCTTGTTTTGGGGATCTACAGGTGAAGATTATGGATGAATCTCATAACACTCGATACTCTATTCATCCCGGTGCTACGAAAATGTACCAAGACATGAAGAAGGATTATTGGTGGCCGGGTATGAAGCGTGACGTGGTGGAGTATGTGAGTAAGTGCCTTACTTGTCTGCAGGTGAAGGCTGAGCATCAGAACCCGTATGGGAAGATTCAACCTTTGGATATACCGGAATGGAAGTAGGAGTGCATCACTATGGATTTCATTATGAAGCTCCCACGTACTCCGAAAGGGTACGATGCCATATAGGTGATTATGGACCGGCTCACGAAGAGCGCTCACTTCCTACCGATTCGCGAGACATATTCATCCGAGAGGTTGGCTAATCTGTGCATCAAGGAGATTGTAACTTCTCATGGTGTGCCGATGTCCATTGTGTCTGATCGTGACACCCGGTTACATCTAATTCTGGAAGAAATTCCACGATGCCATGGGGATGAGGTTACATATTAGCACGGCTTATTATCCTCAGACTGATTGCCACTCAGAAAGGACCATTCAAACCTTGGATGACATGCTTCGGGCATGTTTATTGATTTTGGGGGAAGTTGGGATGACTACTTACAGTTAGCTGAATTCTCATACAACAACAGTTATCATGCCAGCATTGGTATGCCACCTTACGAGATGCTATACGGCAGGAGATGCAGAACAGCTGTTTGTTGGGGTGATATTAGTCAAAAGGAATTAGGGAGCGTCGAGCTAATCGAGGCTATGACTGAGAAGCTTGTGAAGATCAAAGCCTTCATGAAGGCAGCCAAAGATAGGTAGAATTCGTATGCCGATAAACGACGCAGACCGATTGAGTTCAAGGTGGGTGACCGGGTTATGTTGAAGGTGTCACCTTGGAAGGGTATCATTCGTTTCCGAAAGTGGGGCAAGTTGAGCCCGAGATACATAGGCCCTTTCCGAATCGTTGCTCGAGTAGGAGAGGTGGCCTATAGACTGGAGTTACCAGAAGAGTTAAGTGGAATTCAGCCGACATTCCATGTATCTCATCTGAGAAAGTGCTTAGCTGATGAAAACATGATTGTTCTACTGGAGGATATCAAAGTAGACAAACGGCTCAATTACGTGGAGCAACCGGTGGCAATCATAGATCAAAAGGAAAGAGGCTGAGAAATAAAATGGTTCCCCTTGTGCGTGTATAGTGGAAGCAAAGGAAGGGATCCGAGTCAACGTGGGAGACTGAAGAAGAAATGTGGCAGCATTACCCGCGTTTGTTCGAGGAATAACAGGTTTCGAGGACGAAACCAATTTAAGGGGGGTGGACTTGTAACACCCGGTTATTTTAAATACAAAGAAAGAATGAATAAAGTGAAAGAAAAGAAGGAAAAGAAATAAAAACCCAAGTATAGGGGTAAAAAGTGTCCAAAACGACAAAATGTTTGAAAAGTTGGTGATAAAGGTGGCATGGCCGCCCATCACCCTTTCTACACACAAAAATTTTGGATTTTTAGAGAGAGAAAATAGCAGGAAGCAGAGAACTCTCGGGTTTGAAGAGAAACAAGACGAAAAGTGTGAATTCAAGGTAAGAATTCATATTTTTATGGTGCTCTTAACCAGTTATGTCCTCGGGTCTATGCTTATGTGTGTTTATGTGTGTTCGGGTATGTTTTAGTCGGGTCTGTGCGGTTGAATTCAATTTGCAAACGAGTTTGGAAGAAAGCCATACTCAAGAGCTGCAAGGGTGAGTTCTAGAACCCCACTTTTACTGGTTTTTAACTGATTTTAGGGCTAGAAATACATGAATGTATGTTTTCATTAAACTGGGTTTCGGACCCGTATGTTTGAATGTGTGTATGATGAAGTTATGATATGATGTGTGACTATGTTCATGCTTGATAATGTATGATGACGTTTCTAAGACTTAGGATGTATGATTTAAGATTAGATCAAGATGAACGGTGATTTGAAATTGAAATCTGATGTTTAAAGCTCATATGTTAAGTTTTAGAATCGGCCTAAGTGTTTGAAAGTCAATACGGATGGAAAGGTTAGTGTGGTTGAGCAAAGTAAGTCAATGCGGATGAAGTCAATACGGATGAACATTGACTAAGTATGTGAAATGCGGATGAAGTAAGTCAATGCAGATGAAGTCAATGCGGATGAACATTGACGAAGTATTTGAAATGCGGATGAAGTAAGTCAATGCGGATGAAGTCAATGCGGATGATTGACTAAGTTTGCAAATGCAGATGAAGTCAATACGGATGAACATTGACTAAGTATATAAAATCCGGATGTGTAAGGCAAATGCGGATAACAAATGCGGATGAAGTAAGCAAATGCGGATGAAGTAAGGCAAATGCGGATGAAGCAAATCAAATGCGGATGAACAATAAGGTCAATGTGGATGAACACTTAGAATAATTCTGACTTTTTGAAAAAAAAGGGTAACATAGGCTTTGAGCTAGGAGATTCCCGGGGGCTATGTAAGTTGACTTTTGAAGCCATAGATGGTATGATGGGCATGTAATGATGTGTGATTGATGCATATGCATAATATTGATATATGATGTTGTATGATTATACATGATGTATGTTATGAATGTATGATGATGCCTCGTACGATGATGCCTCGTACGATGATGCCATGTATGATCATGATGACTGAATGTTATCTTCCTTATGATGTATGTTTATCTTTCTGTGGCTTTACGTGTTATGTTAATGAATGAACTGAAAGTATTATGTAACGTAAAGCGAAAGATAATGAAAGAGGAACATGATAAATGAATGCATGCATTAATGAACAAATGAATGTAAGAAGGCTTGCAAGCAAATGTATGGAGGTGCACACCCAATGAAGGTGTTAGCTCAACGGTGTGCGGGTTAGCTACCCTGAAGGATGCACACTGGGGTCCAATCTTTTTGATTGACCATATGAATGGGATCCTTACCGCTTGCCCTAGGTGCTAGAGTCAACTTAGTGCATAATGTTTGAGGTCTATGAAAGACCTCAGGCTCAGTTACCCGCTTCGTGCACAATGTTCGGGGTATAGCATATGGCATTGATCCAGAATGAAAGAGAAAAGATAAATGGTGAATGTACTTGCCCTAGGTACTGGGGTCAGCTTCGTGCATAATGTTCGAGGTCTATGAAAGACCTCAGGCCCAGTTACCCGCTTCGTGCACAATGTTCGGGATAATGTACGTGCCACTAGAGGTAATGAATGAACGAATGAAGACAAGAATGTATGAAAGAATGAAAGTTAACGTATAGATGATGAAGATAATAATGATATTATCTATGTATATGTATGGTGTCTGATCGCATGAAAGTAAAGTATGTTTTGTTTTATAAAACTAGAACTCACTCAACAACGCTGACTTTCATGCATTTTCCAGTTGGCAAGAGCATTTCTGAGGATGGCATGGAGCAGCTACTTGGCATTTTGGATGCCATTCTTTTGTTAATGATTTTGCCTTGTAATGCGAACGAATGATGTTTTGAAATGAATGCTTGTATTAACTTGTAAAAACATTTGTAATGATATGAGAAAAATTAGTTTTATGTTTCCGTTGCAATGTTTTATGAATGATTAAATTGTTGGGTTTGATAGAACACAAAACATAGTTTAACCTTTAATAGTTTCAGAAAAACGCAGCGGATGTTAAGGATTATAACATGTTTATAATCTGAAAAATCGTGTTCTATAAGCTGTTTTAAGATGAAAAACGAAAACCCAAATCAATAGGATCTTTGATATGTGAATGAACAAGCTATTAGCAAATGTAAAACAACATAAAATCACAGCTTCAATGAGCTGTGATAACTACCTTCTTCCAGCAGCAAAACGACAAGGAAGATAGGGTTTAAATGCTCAAATCTTGGCCAAGACTTCAAGGAAGAAGCCCTCAAGTGTGTTTACCCCCAAGCTCTTTGCAAGACCCCTTCTTGTTAGGAAGAACACCACCAAAATCAACACAAAATCGATCTCCAAGAGCTTCAAAGCTGCTGCCCAGTTCCGTAACTTGAGAGGGAGAGAGAGGAGAGAGCTTTTGTGTTTTGCATGTCTTAGAAGAATGTGATTCAATTGAGTGTTTGGCTAGTAAATGTATGTGTGTGTTTTCAAGACACAATTTTGGTCCTATCAAATTAAAAGGGGCGGCCAAAACCAACAAGTTTGAAAAAGTTCCCCCCTTTTAATTTTGTAACACATAACATATTGTCACTAGTCATATGTCACACAATAAAAGGTTACTCTCTAGACATTATTTATAAGTGTGACATATGTGCTCTTTAATTAAACAATTTAATTAAAGTACACTCATGTGTTATTAGTGTTATTTAAACCCCTTTTAAATGACAAGAATAACAATAAACACATCAACAAATTATCCTTATAATTTGTTCCATCTCTTATGCAATTTATTTAGAAAACCCATTTTCTAAATTGGTGTAAATATTTAATTGCATGATCATATCATCAATTAAACATAAATTGGTGTTTGCTAAGCTTGTTATTGGGTATAACCCGACTTGGATCATAACGTATTAACCACATCCATCTTCTAAGTGTCTTGGGCACACAGAATCCATCATAAATGTAAAGTGTATGCTTTATGTGCGATGATTACCAGCTATGAGCGTCCCGAGAATGGGGCCTTACAAGGATCAGAAGATAAAGTTTGTTGCCCACTCTTTTGTGGACTCGGCTCTATGTTGGTGGGACAATATAGTCCAAGCTGAGGGTAGTCAGGAAATTGGGAGGATGAGATGGTCGGAGCTGAAGAAGTTGGTGATTGAGGTGTTTTGTCCTCATAGGGAGATGGACAAGGTTGAGAGGGAGTTCCTGTAGCTGGAGGCGGGAACGATGACACATCAGCAGTACACCACCAAATTCAATAAGATGGCATGTCTTGTGCCGGACCAAGTGACACCTCTATCACAAAAGATCATGAGGTATATTCAAGGCTTGCCAGTGGACATCCGTAGGCACATGATCGCTGCTTGACCGAGCACGTTTAGGTCGGCGGTTGACTTGGCGGGAAGATTATACAATGAAAGAGTTGTGGCGGTGACAGAAAATAGCAAGGAAGGAGGGAGCGATCCGAATCGGGACAGGAAGAGTTTTAGACGTGGCGGAGCCACTCCAAGTAACAAAGGTGCACGAGTGGATGACCATGTGTGGTCACATCCAGTGCAGGGTCGAGAAGATATGACAAGTGTGGACACAAACACCCGGGAATGTAGATTGGGGACCAATGTCTGTTTCCGTTGTTGAAGAACCGGACAAGTGGCGAAGAGCTGCGGTGTGAGGAGGTGTTGTTCTTGTGGTGAGGAAAGCCACATGAGCAGGGATTTCAAGAAGCCGAGGGATAAAGGTTCGGGAGTGAAGAGGGCTGGAGTAGAAGGGCATAGGCAAATGCCAGAGCGTTCTCGATGACACAAGGAGGGAAGCTAGAACGGACCCTAATGTCATGTCATGTATGTATCTAGTAACCAAAGTCTCTGTTATTTAATTCTAGTGCTAGTAAAAGTTTTATTTCTTCTGTTTTCTATGCTAAATTGCTTGTTAGTAGTAGAAATATAGATATGACCTTTGATGTAGAGACTGCCATGGGAGGGTCTACCCAGATTTTGGAGATGATAGAGAGTTGTGATATAGTACTAGAGTGTCACAAGTTTCCTGTTAGACCATTTGTGATGACCTTAGGCGGGTTTGACGTACCTAGGAATGAATGTTTAGCGGACTACATGGCGAATATCGTGTGTTGCAAGAAGATGATTCGGTTGACAGCGCTTGACGGGAATACGGTGGCAGTTTACGGTGATCGAGTAACTATGATTCCAAAGGGGATTTTGATGGCAGTGTTGGGAAGAGAGAGGTTGTATGATAAATTCTACAAGTGCGCATTCTGGTTGCGCAAGGTTCAGTTTTAGGGTCATGTAATGAATCCTTGTGGGATTATGGTGGACCCAACAAAGGTGCAAGTGAAGATTTGGTGATTTATTTTGATGCTTCATATGCGGGGATGGGATGTGTGTTGATGTAGGGAAAAAGGTTATAGCCTATGCATCCCGACAGTTGAAAGTTCATGAGGTCAATTATCCCACTCCCAGCTTGGAGCTAGCAGCCGTGGTCTTTGCATTAAAGAAATGAAGGCATTATCTATACGAGATGAAGTGCACCATATTTAGCCGAGATACATAGGGCTTTTCTGAATCATTGCTAGAGTAGGAGAGGTGGCCTATAAGTTAGAGCTACCAGATGAGTTAAGTGGAATTCATCCGACATTCCATGTATCCCATATGAGGAAATGTTTAGTAGACGAGGATATGGTTATACCGCTAGAGGGTATCGAGATAAATGAACGACTCAATTATGTGGAGCAACTAGTGGCGATCATTGATCGTAAAGAGAAGAGGTTAAGGAATAAAGTGGTACCCTTGTGCGCGTACAGTGGAAGTACAGAAAGGGATCTGAGTCTACGTGGGAGACCAAAGAAAAGATAAGATAGCACTACTCATAATTGTTTGACGAATAACAGTTTTCGGGGACGAAACCTATTTAAGGGGGGTGGACTTTTAACACCCGGTTATTTCCCTTGAAGCCAAAGAAGAAGAAAAAAAGAAAGAAAAGAAATAAAGTCCAAAGTCGAGGGACCAAACTTTCCAAAACGGGAAATTTTTTGGAAGAGTGGGTGTATAAAGGGGCATGGTTGCCCACACCCCTATCCTATTCACATTTCAACCGGCCAAGAGGGAGGAAGAAGGGAGAAAGGGCAAAACTTTGGGTTTTGGAAGAATCGAGGTGCAAAAGTCGAAGGCAAGCGGGTTGGTGAGAAGCTATACCTAAAGTGGCTTTCAAGGTGAGTTCTAGGACCCCTGTTTTACATGTTTTCAACTGATTTGGGCTAGACACATAGTAAAACCCATTTTTGACATGTGTGTGTTTTACCCATGTGTATGTGTTTGTGTATGATGCGAATGGGGTTTGTTTTCGGGCTTATGTGTGCTTGAATGGTGTTGTGGTATTTATTCCTAAGGTTTAGGATGGTTGATTTGGGCTTAGAACAGGTTTGAGAGGGTTTGGAGACCGAAAAGTGTAGATTGGGTTCGGGATGAACTGCATTCTACATCAGCTAGGGCTAGGCGACCGAATGGCATGTGACAGGAGGCCATACGGCCAAAAGGAGTGCGACTGAGGTTCATTCGCATGTGAGTCGTGCGACTGAGAGTCATACGCATGATGGTCATGCGACTGAACGAAATGCGGATGAGGGCTATGGGACTGAAGAAAATGTGGATTAGGGCTATGCGACTGAAGGAAATGCGAATGAGGGCTTTGAGACTGAAGGAAATGCGGATGAGGGCTATGCGACTGAAGAAATGGGGATGAGGGCTATGCGACTGAAGAAAATGCGGATGAAGGTCATGCGACTCAGGTCCATACGCCCGAATACCATGCGACTGAGGTTCCCACGCATGGGAGTCATGCAACTGGATGTCCATGTGCCTAAGTGTTCAAATGCCCATAGAGTCCATTCTCCTAAGTGTTCTCATACGTATGGAAGACCATGCGACTGAATAGAGTCCATGCACACGAATGAACATAGTTTATTATCTGACTTTCGGGGAAAGTGCAGATGTAGGTTTTTACCTTTGGGGTTATGGATGATGGTGGGCATGTTGGTGATGTATGATGAATGATGTTTATGCATGATGGTGAGTACGATGTGTGTTGTGTATGTATGTGATGCCTTGTATGGCAAGGCTTTGTGTGATTATGCTTATGTTCCTATTATGTATGTTTATCTTTCCATGCGTTTACGTGTTATAGTTGTGAAAGAAATGATTAACTATTATGTAACGTAAAGTGGAAGATAATGAAAAGAGGAACATAATGATGGTGTGCATGCATTAATGCAAAAGAATTATGGAAAGGCTTGCAAGCAATATGTACAAAGGTGCATGACTCTAAATGTCGTAAGCTCAACTACGTGTGGTTTAGTTAACCCTTAAGGATACACGCAGTGGTTCCAGTCTTTGGCACTGACCAACGGTGTGGTACATGGTGTATAGTGGTTACCCACCTCGGTGCTGGTGACATGCTATGTGCAGTGTGGATGTCATTTTATGATCTTCAGCCCAATACTCGAGTTATGCATAATGTGGGGGTGTGTATATAGTGGTTGCCCACCTCGGTGTTGGTGCCAGGCTATGTGTAGTGTGAAAGTCATTTTATGATCTTCGGCCCAGTACTTGAGTTTGTATAATGTGGGGGTGTTGTATACAGTGGTTTATAGTGGTTACCTACCTCGGTGTTGGTGCCAGGCTATGTGCAGTGTGGAAGTTAATTTTTGATATTCGGCCCAGTACTTGAGTTATGCATGATGTGGGAGTGTAGTATACAGTTGGGATCTTTGTCGCTTACCCCGGTGCTGGTGCCAGGCTATGTGCAGTGTGGAAGTCATTTTATGAACTTCGGCCCAGTACTCCATTTGTTCGGGGCATAGCTGATGACTCTAATCCAGAAAGTGATAATGAATGTGATAAAGAAGGAAGAGTTAATGAAAGTATGTGACGAACAGTAAATGAAGATAATAATGATATTATCTATACGTACGTATGATGTGTGATCATGTATGAAGGTATAGTATGATTTAAAAAAAGTAAAGAACGGTTTTAATGAAAGTAAAGTATGTTTTATTATAAAACTAGAACTCACTCAACAACGCTGACTTTTATGTGTTTCTAGTTGGCAGGTAAAGTTGCCGAGGATGGCACGGAACGGCTACTTGGCTCTTTTGGATGGCATCCATATTTATAATGCTTTTGTATTGAAATGTAACAATGTATTATTTGGCAAAAGCATTTGAAATGAGAATGTTGTTTTTAATGTTTCCGCTGTAATGTTTAATTCAAGTTAAACTAATTATATGTTTTATGAGCAATGATTGGCCAACTGTAAGTGTACCGGGAAGGGGGCCTTACAAGATAATATTGTCAAAGTACTTACCGTTCAAAAAGAAAGAACAAAAATAAACAAAACATGTTGTGGATTGATTGTATATGTATCCATTTATCATAGTGTATTGTTTTATTTTAATAAAGTGGGACCAACCACATATATCATGTTGTTATCAGTTAGGAGTAGTTATTTACGGATAATCACTACAGCAACAAGACTATCAATATCTTTTATTTCTTTTTTTAAATGGGATGTGAGACCATTCACAAATGACAGTAGACCCTCAAACAACAGCCTTAAAGCTGAAGTTAAAATATTAAGATGACATTGTTAAGATGAATCAAAAGTGAATTACATCAAAAGTTTACTTTACTGATGAATACCATTCAATATTTGCATTAAAGTGCATTGCATCAAAATTTTACTGTACTTATCAATACATTCCATATTTGCATCAAATGCATAGATTTTAATTACATGCAATTGTACAAATAATTGAGACGAAAAGAGTTTTGTTAAGTACGTTAGAAGAATAGATAATTCAAATTACAAAAACCTTATATTGCATCAAATGTTGAACATCAAAAAATCATTACATTGAAACACAAATTATTCAATTACAAAGAAGATAAATAATGACATAAAACCAACTAAGACCTAATACTACTTTTAGCCACTTGTTCTTCCATTCATGCTCATTGATTGAGTTCAAAAGCACGAGTAGGATTTGGATAATATAGGCCAACTGTGACCTTGCATCAGCTGTAGATAATATTGTCAATGTACTTACCATTCAAAAAGAAAGAACAAAAATAAACAAAACATGTTGTGGATTGATTGTATATGTATCCATTTATCTTACTGTATTGTTTTATTATAATAAAGTGCAACCAACCACATTTATCATGTTGTTATCAGTTACGAGTAGTTATTTATGGATAATCACTATAACAACAAGACTATCAATATTTTTTAGTTCTTTTTTTAAATGGATGTGAGACCATTCACAAATGACAGTAGACCCTCAAACAACAGCCTTAAAGCTGAAGTTAAAATATTAAGATGACATTGTTAAGATGAATCAAAAGTGAATTACATCAAAAGTTTACTTTACTGATGAATACCATTCAATATTTGCATTAAAGTGCATTGCATCAAAATTTTACTGTACTTATCAATACATTCCATATTTGCATCAAATGCATAGATTTTAATTACATGCAATTGTACAAATAATTGAGACGAAAAGAGTTTTGTTAAGTACGTTAGAAGAATAGATAATTCAAATTACAAAAACCTTATATTGCATCAAATGTTGAACATCAAAAAATCATTACATTGAAACACAAATTATTCAATTACAAAGAAGATAAATAATGACATAAAACCAACTAAGACCTAATACTACTTTTAGCCACTTGTTCTTCCATTCATGCTCATTGATTGAGTTCAAAAGCACGAGTAGGATTTGGATAATATAGGCCAACTGTGACCTTGCATCAGCTGTAGATAATATTGTCAATGTACTTACCATTCAAAAAGAAAGAACAAAAATAAACAAAACATGTTGTGGATTGATTGTATATGTATCCATTTATCTTACTGTATTGTTTTATTATAATAAGTGCAACCAACCACATTTATCATGTTGTTATCAGTTACGAGTAGTTATTTATGGATAATCACTATAACAACAAGACTATCAATATTTTTTAGTTCTTTTTTTTAATGGGATATGAGGCCATTCACATATGACAATAGACCCTCTAACAACATCCTTAAAGCAGAAGTTAAAATATTAAGATGACATGTGAAGATGAATCAAAAATGAAATACATCAAAAGTTTACTGTACTCATGAATACCATTCAATATTTGCGTTAAAGTGCATTGCATCAAAAGTTCATTGTACTTACGAATACATTCCATATCTGCATCAAAGTACATTGCATCAAATGCATTGAATTCCATGTATTTATATATAGTTGTACAATAATTGAGACCAAAAGAGATTTGTTAATTATGTTAGAACAATAGATAATTCAGATTACAAACACCTTATGTTGCATCAAATGTTAATTATTATGACCTAATACTACTTTTAGCCTCTTGTTCTTCCATTTATGCTAATTGATTGAGTTTAAAAGTACGAATATGATTTGGATCGATATTTGACACATCGGTGGGTCGACCTAAGCTACAAACTCACAACCATGTCTTACCTGTAATCAAAGTAAACTCTTTCACCTAAAGAAATATACCAATATTAGAAAAATAACAATAAGATCAAACCTTTTAATGTTGTTTAACTACATGAGCATAGAACCAACTAACCTGTCGATTAAGTTGATTAAAACTAAAAACATAAAATCTCCTCTTCGTATTCGATTTCTTCCCCACACTGGTCGATTAAACCAAAGTCGATTTCTTCCTTAGATATTGATTAAATCGGTCTAACCGAATGACTTGAAATCTCCTCTGTGTATTCAATATATTCAACTCAAGTCGATTAGATTATTAAAGTACATTAGGGTTTCGCATTTGGGGGGTTTTGTTTAAATTTAAATGGGTATTTTCATAAGTTTATATCTTTAACATGTTAATTTTAATTGTGCTCACTTGTTGGATGTAATGACTCCAAATTATATATGTTAAGGATGCAAATGTAAAAAATATAAAATTTTGAATGATAATGACAAACGTGCACAAACCACAGGGAGGTAAACGACAATGCACTTTATTTGTAAAGAAAAATACTTTTATAAAATAAGAAATTTTTCTAAAACATAATTTTCTTTTAAAATATAGAATATTTTAAAATTGATGTTTTTAGAAACTGAAGTATTTATAATCAATTGGCAGTTATAATAACGAAATTTTTTAAAATGATTGTTTTGAAACAAAATGTTTACTTTTTTCATTCTAATATAAGAGTAACTAAATGGAACATGTGGCAACTCTAAAATTCTCTTCATAAAAAGTTTTCCGCTTCTCTCTCTATTTTATAGTTATCATAATTACTAATAATATTATATAATTTATTTATAAACTAAAAATACCTTTTAATAAATTATAAAGCTCTTTCGATTAATGTTATTTAAGAAGGAAATTTTTATAAAATAATAAAAAATTTTAAAACATAAAAGAATTTTAAAGTGTAAAATATTTTTAAATTGGTGTTTTCAAAATACTAAATTATTTATAAATATAAAATAATTAAAACTGAAAGTTATAACAAAAATTTTTTTGAAACAGTGTGCTTTGAAATAAATTACTTACTGCTTTTAACAACAAAAATTTAAAAAGTTGATATCAATGTTTTATTACTTATATTACAGATAGGTAATTTCAATCAGATTTTATCTTAAGATACTGTAGATACATGTGTACCTAGTTTATGAGCTTAAATGTAAAAGTCTTTCATTTCTTACATATGTGTAATTTGATGATGTATGAATTATGATATACGCTTTGATGTTTATTTATCTTTAAATCATATGTACGAACTTATTATTTAGGTTTGAGGTTGTTGTACATAATTCTAAGTCAATAATGATTGAGTATTATGTTCAACCTAGTCAGATGAGTATTCATACTAATGGCCCATACTTATGGACCATACGCATGAATATATCATGCTTATGGACCAGTTGCACGACTGAACCAGGAGACTAGGTCAATCGTATGATTGAGACATAAGATTGACTCAGTCGCACGACTGAACCTTCAACCGTGCGTATGAATCAATCGCATGAGTTAGTCGCATGAATGAACCATGCTAATAGTTCAGTCGTACGAATAGAAACCAATAACCTATAAATACCACCTAATTCGTGGAAAAACAAAACACTGGAAGAGATATTACGCATACATATAAACCCTAGCCGTCCAGAGGGTCCCAAACAGCCTGTCCAAGCTCATAGTTCGTTCCTGATCGATTCCTACTCATTCTTAAAATTTAGTTTCAATCTTATATCAATCGAGTAATCGTTCTCACTGATTGGATCGCAAATCAAATAGGATTCCACACTATTTGATCCGGTATAACGCAGTATCAGTTAGTACTCTATACGTACACGGTCCGTAACAAGTGGTATGAGAGCTTAGCCTCTTGATTTTGTGTTTGATTCAATTAGGTTTGGTGTCAAAACCTACGTTTTTATCAAAAGAGTCACCACGTTTGCTTCAATAGGTGTTTTTGACGTTTTCAGGTGTTAAAGTTGTGATTTTTCAATATACGGCAGATTAGGGTTCTTAGAAAAATAGTATTTTGTTTCTAAGTGTCAAAATCTTTGATTTTGCAAAAACAGTAGCCTTCAGTCGCATGACTAGCTCATTCATACGACTGAACTCATTCGGTCACTTCATTCGCACGACTAAACTCAGTCGCATTGCTCATTCGCACGACTAAACAACTTCAGTCGTTTGACTCCCTTCTGCTTGTTCATACGCACGACTGAATCCAATTGCACCATTGAATTCATTCGCACTCTTCATTCGCACGAGTGATCCATACTCATAGTTCATTCGCACGAGTGATCTATACTTATTGTTCATTCCCATGATTGAAACTGTCCTGCTCTCCAAGTACTATGTTTATAGAAATGGAAGATCAGTTTGTTGCGTTTACTGCAGGAAAGGACTCACGCATCCAGAACCTACTGCTTCTCGAGAATGAGATTGGTAATCACAAAAAGCCGCCAAAGCTTGAGACTGGTTCGAAACCGGACCAGGTTAGAAACCGGTTTGAAAGGGGACATCAACAAACTGAACTAAAACCAACAGGTTGGGCTGGTTTGAAACCGGTTTGGGCCCAAAACTAGTTCCGGGTTTTTTTCTCAAACCTGTTTGCAAACCGAATTTTTGAACAAGTCTATTTCTTAGCTTTTTTGTTAGGTGTTTTAGACATTGCAAGGAACTGCACATATGTTGAAACTGCTGATGATGTTTTGGCTCTCCTTCAACATAACACTCATCTGTATCTTGCTAATGTCATATTTTCTAGTGATGAATCTTGAGAATGTCCAAATCCAAAATCAGTTGTGTTTGCTCTTACTCTCTCCGAAAGGTGACTGAAGTTATTTTGACTCTTTTGTCTTGTACAAATGACTTTTTGGGCACAACATAGTTTGTAGATCAACAAAAGTGTTGACTATATTTGATGTTCGGAATGGATTCTTGTTGAAACATAAGATTTTTAGTGTAATATATAACACAATTTAAGAGATTGTATGCATTAGAAATAGACTTTAAACACGTTTTTCTTTTAGCTAATTCTTTTAACATTCTAATGAATTGAATTGGAAGAATAGGAGCAAAGAATTCATGAAGCGGATTAGCCACCAAGGATTTACGAGATTGTATGCATTAGAAATAGACTTTAAACACGTTTTTAGTGTAATTTGCAGCCAACATTTGATGAAGCGGTATTATTAATAATTGGATTTTATATAAGCGGCCACACCCGCTGCAACGCAGTGTATATGTAATTGGATTTTACATTCCCACTAGTGTATATAAAAATAACAGTTTATGTTTTTTTTGTTGTTTTTGATGCTGTGGATAAATTATTGCAAACCTCCTTTTTTATTATTATCATTTGGTTGACTTTGTACTCACCATTCGACTGCAACTCCACAAATGCTACAGGATCCACTTAAAAAATGAACATAGATATAAATACATGGTAAAATCACAGATCTATCTTGGCATAGTTGGTGGTCCTTTTCTTTTCTTAGATTTTAATTGTAATCGGGTGATTCTTGTATTGTGCTCTGACGTTTTGCTAGTGGTCTTATTATATAAAATTTTCTGGCCATTCAAAAGAAAATACAAAATATAAAAAGGTTTTAATTTGGATATATGTCAACTGTAGTTTACTTTACGATAGTTTACACATCTAAACTACAATTTAAAAATCAAAATATTAAGTTTATTATTAAATAAATTAGTATGTGTGTATATTAATTACATATAATAAAAATACAGTTTATATTTAAAAAATAAAATAAAAGTTTCAATAGAAATCAATATAGTTTTATTAAATGTGTAGATATAATTTTTATAAATTAGAATACCACTTCCATCTGGGTAATGTACGTGGAAATATATATCTATTATAATCTATCTATTATAATAAAAGAAGATTTTATGATACCACTTGTATAATTCTAGACCATTTAATTTTAATTTTCTTACTTCTTTCTCCTATTAAACAATAAACTTAAATACTTATAATATTATTTAAGAAAGAGATGCTTTATAAATGATCATTAAAAATGATTTTTTATAAAACAAAAAAACTAAAATTAGGAGTTATAATAAGAAAAATTTTAATATTTATATTTTTTAAAACGGTTTGTTTTGCAATAAAATATTTATTAAAAATGCAATTAGAGATTAAAAATAAAAGTTTAAAATAATGATATCATTATTTTATTATTTATATTATTACTCATATGTAATTTCAATGATATCGTTTTGTAATTATTACATTTTCATTACTAAAAACTTAATATTTTATTTATTCAATCTATGTAATACACGGGGTTCTAACCTAGTATTAAAATATTATACTGTATTCAGATTTTTAATACTCAAGTTTAATAGGTAACATAAATACCCCGAAAATACGCCTTCTCCTTTCCATCGCGCAAGTGCAAGTAGTAAAATTTTTTTGTCAAATATTTAATGCGTAACATACATACATCCACAAATATACCTACGATGACAAAAGTGTCATTTCGATTTTTAATTATCAAAAGTTATTCATTTTATATAAATATACTAATTTTTATTTGAACTTTTATTTTAATTTATTTCATATAAATTTATCCAAAATAACAAAAAAAAAATTGATTTGGTCAGTGTAGTTTACTCATTTACAGAGTAAACTACAGCTTATAAATGTTTTATTTTTGTACAATGTAACATATTGATACAAATATTTAATATTTAATTTATAATTTATAACTAATAATCTTTAGAGTTAATTAAACAAAAAACCATATGGTTTGACGAAAATAACAGGTTAAAGTATTAACTTTTTTGAATAACATATTAATGTTTTATGGTTTCAATTTTTGTAATGAGTTTGGTTATTAAAATAATTTTGTTATTGTTCCCGTTAAATGAAGATGAATTGACCAACATTACCCTTTTGCTATTCTAAAAGGGAGTATTTAATATCATTAACTATATTATTTGGTCTAGAGTTCATTTACGAAGTACAATCGTGGCACCAACCATCCAAGCACCACGTTTGTATCCACCTTAGGCGAGGTTGTGGTAGGTGTTTGGGTAGTGAGCTTTATTACTCAAACTTGCTATAAAATATGAATTATAAAATATTTGTTTGTTACTTAGAAAAGTTATTACTTGTTATTTCACTAAATCATGAGAATTGTTTATGTATTTAACTTCAATCCTTATCTTTATATTATTATCTATATGTAAGGTCTCGTTCCAGGGAAGCTTCACAGTCGGTTAATCATAGCATAAAATCAGTTTAATTACAAAACATTGCAGCAGAAATAATTAGACATTCATTTAAAACTTAGAAACCATGTCGCACTCATACATGTCCCCTTTAATTAAAACAAAACATATTACATGTTCTAAAATTACAATAAAGATTTCGTAAGTAGGAATGTCATCCATAGTTCCCCAAGTAACTCCCTGGTGTCATCCTCAGCATCAACACTTACCTGCCAACTATTATGCATAAAAGTCAGTTTTGCTGAGTGAGTTCTAGTTTTAGGTAAATAAGAAAATATAACTTTATCCTTCATATAATGACCACACATACATAATACATAACATTTTCATCATAATAAGCATGTTCATTATCTTTCATTCTTTCATATCTTTCGCTTCATCATAAACTAGATTGCACAAAGCAAGAGCTCCATGTTGATCGACAACGAATGTCGGTCCCTGTCAGTACACATGAAAACAGTAGCTAACCCCCGACAGTTGATCCATACTGCAAGGCACATAGCCCACTCATGAATATGGATCCATCATCATAAATCAGACTCACATAAGTGAAGTCTATCATAGTGCTTGCAAGACTTTCCATCATCAAATGGGCACGGGGGTAACATTCATTAAGTTTCGCTTTTCATTAATATCAACTTCCACTTTAATATATAATACATAACTTATTAAGTACACAACATCCAAGTACTAGTTGTTATAACATAACGATCCTCCGCGGGACAGCGGGGGTTCGGGGGCGGCAGCCCCGGACAGCGGGGTCCTAGGGACAATGCCCCTGGCTGGGGCCGGGCTGCCAGGTCAGCGCGAAAAATTTATATAACACATTTCCTTATAGAAAAATCTATCATTCAATTAAAATCTCATAAAATCTCTGTCATTTAAAAACTTATATTAGCATGCATAATAACCCCAAACATGGAAAACTTATAAATAAGGGGATCTAGAACTCACCTGGTTACCGAGACCAACTTCTAAACTAAGCTTACAAGGCTAGGATCTCACTACACAGACTGCAAATGAGTTGACACTTAAAGGGGTTAATTTCTGCCTAAATTCGTTGCTAATTTCGCTACAAGATCAGCAATTTCGCAGCTAGATTCGCCAACAGTTGCGCTGCTAGTTTCACGAGCAGTTTCGTTGCTAGTTTCGCTGGCATCTTCGTTGCCAGTTTCGCTGCCAGTTTCGCCCAAGTTTCGTTGGAAAACCATGTCTACGAAACTACCTGCAAAACTATAGTTTCGTAGGAAGTCCTCATAGTTTAGCTGATTGAATATGCAATTTCGCTGGATGCATGTACAGTTTCGCAGATCGCATAAAAATTACGAACCAGCTCGTTTTAACCCAAAATCATAACTTTTTACGTCCAATCTCTTAGTTTATCATCCATGAGGCCAAATCTAAGCTTTATACATGTTTTCATACGTAAAAATATGACCTTTAAGCGAGTCTTTGCAACTTTTCAAAACCCAAAACCCTAGAATCTGGGTTTGATCTACAGAAAGATTAGAGGTCGATTCTTACCTAGATTTGTTGCTCCTTTCTTGAGGTTTGATGCTCCAACACCCAGATCTTCAATCCCTTGACATATGAAGCCCTAAATCTTGAGTTTCCTTCACTTTCTCTCTCCACTTTCTCTCTTTATAAATTTTGGGAGCTAGGGTTGCAAATGATGGAGATGGAGGCTGCTTTGGGTGGGTTAAGGGGCTGATTATGGGCTTTAATCACTTAGGCTCTTGCCCATAGAACCAATTTAGCCCATAACCCTTTTCCTTCTTTTTTTAAATACCCATTAATTAAGCCCATTATCCTTAATGACTCGTTTCGACTTTCCGGGGTGTTACAAGTCTCCCCCAGTTATTTAGGTTTCGTCTCGAACCTGTCAGTCACCAAACAATTAAGGGTAAAATTTCCTCATCTCCTCCTCGGTATCCCACATAGATTCTGATCCTTTTCTATGACTCCACTGTACTCGTACTAGTGGAACCACTTTATTCCATAAGTGCTTCTCTTTCCAATCAAGGATGGCCATCGACTGCTCTACATAATTAAGTTGTTCATCGACTTTAATGTCTTCTAATAGTACGACTGCATCATTGTCTGCTAGACACTTTCTAAGATGAGATACATGGAACATAGGCTGAATTCCACTTAGCTCATCGGGTAGTTCTAATATGTAGGCCACTTCTCCTACTTTTGCGATAATATGGAATGGCCCTATGAATCTTGGGCTTAACTTTCCCCTTTTTTGAAACCTGATTGGTCCCTTTCCAAGGCGATACCTTGAGCATGACCTTGTCACCAACTTCAAACTCTATTAGTCTACGCCTTTTATCAGCATAAGACTTCTAGCGATCCTTTGCAGCTTTCATGAATGCTTTGATCTTATCTAACTTCTCGGTCGTGACCTCGATCACTTCAAGGCTTCCCAATTCCTTTTGCCCGATGTCACCCCAACACACGGGCGTCCTTCACTTCCTGCCGTACAACATCTCATAGGGTGGCATACCAATGCTGGCATGGTAACTATTATTATATGAGAATTCTGCCAATGGTAAGTGCTCATCCCAACTTCCTCCAAAGTCGATTACCACGCTCGTAGCATGTCTTTTAACATTTGAATCGTTCTTTCCGACTGACCATCCGTCTGGGGGTGGTAAGCCGTACTAATATACAGTCTAGTCCCCATTGAGTCGTGAAACCTCTTCCAGAATTTCGACGTAAACCGCGTGTCCATATCCGAAACGATAGACACTGGCACGTCGTGACGAGCCACGATCTCCTTGATAAATAGCTCTGCCAATCTCTCGGAGGAATACGTCTCACAAATTGGTAGGAAATGGGCGCTCTTTGTTAGTCGGTTAACGATCACCCAGATTGCGTCGCTTCCTCTCGTCGTGCGAGGTAGCTTCGTGATGAAGTCCATTGTGATGTGTTCCTGTTTCCATTCTGGGATATCCAAAGGCTGGATCTTTCTATATGGCTTTTGGTGCTCTGCCTTCACTTGCAAGCAAGTCAGGAACTTGCTCACGTACTTAGCCATGTCTCGCTTCATTCCCGGCAAGCAGTAATCTTTCTTCAGATCCTGATACATTTTCATGGCACCCGGGTGTAAGGAATATCGAGTTTTGTGAGCCTCATCCATGTTTTTCTCCCTCAGATCCCCATAGAGAGGGATCCACATTCTCCCAGATCGGGTTCTAACACCTAGGGTGTTTTCCCCCAAATCTGAAACTTGTCATTTCATCCTTTCAGAGTTGACCCTGTCCTCTCTTAATGCCTCATCCTGGAACTCCCTTACTTGTTTCATAACATCAGGCGTCATGACTATCTGGCAAGCCCTCACCGGAATTGGTTCAGGTCGTCCCTTCCCGCTAAGGGCATCAGCAACCACATTGGCTTTGCCTGGATGATAATGAATTCACAGTCCTAATCCTTGATTAGTTCCAAGCATCTCCTTTGTCTCATGTTGAGTTCCTTTTGTTCGATGAAATACTTCAGACTTTTATGATCAGTGAAGATGGTGCACTTCACCCCATACAAGTAGTGCCTCCAAATCTTCAATGCAAAGACCACCGCCGCCAACTCTAAATCATGGGTAGGGTACTTAGCCTCGTGAACCTTTAATTGTCTAGAAGCATAGGCTATCACCTTCCCTCGTTGTATCAACACACAACCAAATCCTGCATACGAGGCATCCGAGTAGACCACCACATCCTCGTTCCCTTCAGGTAACGTCAAGACAGGGGCTTGAGTTAACCTCATCTTTAGTTCTAGGAAGGCGTTCTCTTGAACAGTACCCCATTCATACTTCACGTCCTTCCAGGTCAGCGTAGTCAAAGGAGAAGCTATCTTGGAGAAATCCTAGATAAACATCCTATATTAACCTGCCAAGCCTAAGAAACTACGAATCTCAGATGGCGTCTTTAGAGCTTCCCATTGCATCACTGCTTTAACCTTTGCAGGGTCCACCCTGATCCCCTAGGGATTAACCACATGGCCTAGAAATTGAACTTCTCGAAGCCAAAATGCACATTTAGAGAACTTAGCATATAGCTTCTCGCTTCTGAGCGTCTCCAATACTTCTCGAATATGATCGGCATGTTCTTCTTCACCTTTTGAATAAATCAAGATGTCATTGATGAACAGTATTACCGATTTAGCCAACATCGGTTGACATACCCGACTCATAAGGTCCATAAAGGCAGCAGGCGTGTTGGTTAATCCAAAGGACATGACGAGAAATTCGTATTGTCCATAATGCGTACGGAATGCTGTCTTAGAAATGTCTTGTTCTTTCACCTTTAGTTGGTGGTAACCAGACCGCAGGTCTATCCTTGAAAACCAGCTGGCACCCTGAAGTTGATTGAACAGGTCATCGATCCTTGGTAACGGATACCGATTCTCTACGGTCAACTTATTGAGCTCGCGATAGCCAATGCAGATCCATATGCTACCGTCTTTCTTCTTGACGAATAAAACCGGAGCACCCCATGGAGAGATACTTAGTCGGATAAAGTCCTTATCCAATAAATCTTGCAACTAGTCCCTCAGTTCTACCATCTCCGAAGGAGCTAATCGATACAGTGCTTTTGCGACGGGTTGTGCTCCCGGTAGCAAATCAATTTGGAATTCGAATTCGCGGTCAGGCGGCACACCAGTCAGGTTTTCAGGAAAGACGTCAGGAAACTCGCACACTACCGACACATCTGATAACTGTGGCTCTGGTGCATCCACATCTTTTACATAGGCAAGTAAGCGCTACACCCACGTCTCAAATACTTTTTAGTTGTGATCATCGACACGACTTCGGTACACAGCACACCTTATCCCCACGAACCGTAAACAGATCTACCATCGGGCGTTATTAGACAAATATCTTCTTACTACACTATATTGGCTTCATATCTCGCTAACCAATCCATGCCTAACACACATCAAAACCTCCTAAGGCCATAACATGCAACCTAGCAGGGAACTTACAATCTTCTAACTCAATCAGGCAATGCTCAACCACTTTAGTTACCTTAGTGGACTTACCAATGGCTGTTTCTACATAGAAAGGCTCATTTAGCTTTCTACTCTCATCATCCAACAAACGACAAAAGGCAGCAGACATAAAACTTCTACTAGCACCAGAATCAAAGAGCACAGAAGCATATTCATGGTCTACCGGAAACATACCTGAAACTACTTATGGATCTGCCCTGGCGTCCTCGCGAGTTATGTTGAATGCCCTCGCCTTCGCCTTTGAACCGTCACCCTTTCCTTTATCTCCAGCCTTAACCGTTCCTGATCATCCTGATTTTCCTTTCTTGCAGTCCCTCCCCACATGTCCCATCTCGCCACACTGGTAACACTTCCCCGCCTTGTAATCCCTAGCATAGTGGCCCTCACCCTCACATTTAAAACATTTTCCAGTCCCAATTCTACACTCTCCCGAATGACCCTTTCCACATTTTCTACAAGCACCTACTTCACCAGTATTTCCCTGTCTTCCAGGCCGATCCTCAACCCTCATCCACTTCTCTCCACTCCTGAAGTTATCACCTCCGAACGTGTTCCCATTTCCATTCTTGTGACCATTCCATTTCTCCACCTTCTTTTGTACAGGCATTGGGTCTCTCTCATCGTACAACCTCCCAGCTAAGTCCACCACAGACCTAAACGTGCCTGGTTTGGCTGCAATCATGTGCCTCCTCATATCAATATGCAAACCCTGTATGTATCTTTTGATCTTCTTGGATACAGGTGTCACCATGTCTAGCACAAGTCTTGCAAGTTCATTGAACTTGAAGGTATACTCTTCATGAGTCATGTTCCCAGCCTTCAAATACAAGAACTCCTTTTCAATCTTGTCTAATTCCCGATGGGGACAATACTCCTCTAGCATTAACTCCTTCAACTCAAACCACCTCATTTTGGCTATCGACCGCTTTCCTTCAGCCTGGACAATATTGTCCCACCAGCACAATGCTGAGTCGACGAAAGAATGAGTGGCAAACTTAACTTTTTGATCTTCCCTGCACTCACTATTCTCCAGTACCGCTTCCATCTCTCTGACCGAACAATGAGCGGCAGTAGCATTGCCGTTATCGTAAAAGGTTGGGGGCTTACACCTTTGGAATGCCCCATAGTTGCAACCCTTAGTAATCTCTTTTTCAGACTCCTCATCATTGTCATCATCATGAAGTACCACCTTAGGGTTTGATGGCTCCTTTTCAGATTCTTCAGTCCTCCCAGTGGACTCCCCTGAATTCTTCTCATTTTCCTTCCCCTCCTTCTCAGCTTTCTCCCCATCCCTAACTGCTTTAATCACCTCAGTCACCACTGAGGGTAACTCATTCTGCATAACATTGTAGACCTCGTCAGCGATATCCTCCTTCACAGTAGATTTGAGGATGGCTGATCCCTCCTCCTCTAGATGACTATAGAGGTCCGACTCCTCGTGAACCTTCTCGGGAGCATTAGCTTTGCTTCGGGTGACATGTGGCTCAGTAGTATGCCCGCCACGAGCACCTCCTCGGGTTGCCTTCCCAGATTTTCTACTAGCCATAACTAATTCCTATAAGATTCAAACACCAAAATGGTTATTCAAGATAATTGCTCAGATCATTATAAGTACGGTAAGTCCTTAATTATAGTGGCCAAGTGTGATTAACTACTTACCTTACTCTCCTGTCCCAAGCAATCACTATCCTAACACATGTCAGTATTCAAATCTAGAAGCACATAGAACATAGAGCACACACGTATAATTCCCAATTTTACATGAAACTTTTACCTGATGGCACGTATCTACTTGGATTGGCATCCTTCATTCGGTCCCATTTTTAGTTTAAGTTTAGGTTTTGAAAACAGTTTACCCAATTCTGTTAAACTTTGGCTCTGATACAAACTTGTAAGGCCCAGTTCCCGGGACGCCTCACAGTCGGTTAATCATAGCATAACATCAGTTTAGTAACAAAACATTGTAGCGGAAATAATTAGACATTCATTTAAAACTTAGAAACCATGTCGCACTTATACATTGCCCCTTTGATTAAATAAAACATATTACTTGATGTTAAATTACAATAAAGATTTCATAAGCAGGAATGCCATCCATAGTTCCCCAAGTAGCTCCCTGGTGCCATCCTCAACATCAGCACTTAGCTGCCAACTATTATGCATAAAAGTCAGCTTTGCTGAGTGAGTTCTAGTTTTAGGTAAATAAGAAAATATAACTTTATCCTTCATATAATGACCACACATACATAATACATAATATTTTCATCATAATAAGCATGTTCATTATCTCTCATTCTTTCATATCTTTAGCTTCATCATAAACTAGATTGCACAAAGCAAGAGCTCCATGTTGATTGACAATGAATGTCAATCCCTATCGGCACACATGAAAACGGTAGCTAACCCCCGACAGTTGATCCACACTGCAAGGCACATAGCCCGCTCATGAATACAGATCCATCATCATAAATCAGACTCACATAAGTGAAGTCTATCATAGTGCTTGCAAGACTTTCCATTATCAAATAGGCCTGGGGGTAACATTCATTAAGTTTCACTGTTCATTAATATCATCTCCCACTTTAATATATAATACTTAACTTATAAAGTACACAACATAGCAAGTATTAGTCGTCATATAACATAACCGATCCTCTACGAGACATCGAGGGTTTGGGGGCGGCATCCCTTAACAGCGGGGTCGTAGGGGCAACGCCCCTGGCTGGGGCCAGGGTGCCAGGTCAGCACGAACTTTTATTTTTAAACATTTATATAACACATTTCCTTATAGAAAAATCTATCCTTCAGTTAAAACCTCATAAAATCTCCGTTATTTAAAAACGTATATTAGCATGCATAATAACCCCGAAACATGGAAAACATATAAATAAGGGGATTTAGAACTCACCTGGTTACCGAGACCAACTTCTAAACTAAGCTTACAAGGCTAGGATCTCACTACACAACCTGCAGATCAGTTGACACTTAAAGGGGTTAATTTCTACCTAAATTCACTTCTAATTTCGCTACAAGATCAGCAATTTCGAAGCTAGATTCGCCAACAGTTTTGCTGCTAGTTTCACCAACAGGTTCGCTGCTAGTTTCGCTGGCATCTTCGCTGGTAGTTTCGCTGGCATCTTCGCTGCCGGTTTCATTGCCAATTTTTCCCAACTTTCGTTGGAAAACCATGTCTGCGAAACTACCTGTGAAACTATAGTTTCACAGGTTGTCCTCATAGTTTCGCTGATTGAATATGCAATTTCACTAGATGCATGTACAGTTTCGCTGGATGCATGTACAGTTTCGCAAAATCACATAAAAATTACGAAGCTGCCCGTTTTAAACCCAAATACATAAATTTTTACGTTCAATCTTTTAGTTATCATCCATGAGGCCAAATCTAAGCTTTATACATGTTTTCATACATAAAAATGTGACCTTTATGCGATTCTTTGCAACTTTTCAAAACCCAAAACCCTAGAATCCGGGTTTGATCTACAGAAGAGTTTAGAGGTTAATTCTTACATAGATTGTTGCTTCTTTCTTGAGGTTTGATGCTCCAACACCCAGATCTTCAATCCCTTGACCTATGAATCTCCAAATCTTGAGTTTCCTTCACTTTCTCTCTCTACTTTCTCTCTCTATGAATTTTGGGAGCTAGGGTTGCAAATGATGGAGATGAAGGCTGCTTTGGGTGGGTTAAGGGGCTGATTACGGGCCTTAATCACTTAGGCTCTTGCCCATAGACCCAATTTAGCCCATAACCCTTTTCCTTTTTATTAAATACCCATTAATTTAAGCCCATTATGTTTAATGACTCGTTTCGACTTTTCGGGGTGTTACACTATACTAATAAAGCAAAATAAAATTTATTACATGACATCTTCTTATATCATTATTGTCACATTTTTTCTTTTCACACCATTCACGACACATGTCAATATCATAAAAAGTAAACATTTGATAATTGTATTAAATGCTAAAATATTATTTATATTGTTTCCAAATTAAAAAATACATTTTTATTGAAAAATGTAATCTATTTAGAAATAAACAACTATTATTTTTAATACAAAGAGCTTTTTTAATTGTCATTTAAAAATTAGAAAATATTTGAATGTTTAAAAGTATTTTATAAAAAGTTTGTTAAAAACAAAAGTTTAAAAAAATATTATTACATATTACTTAAGGTAGTTGATTAGAGGTAATTCGAATCAAAATTTATCTAAAAAGTGTAATATAATTTCTAAATATTAATTACTAACTATTAGATTAATATTATTACTCAACCTGCTTAAAATACGGTTTTCTACACTAGTACTTTAATATAAGAGTAACTAATGGGATAAATGGCAACATCATATTTATTCTTATCAAAATTTTCACCTTTCTAAATAGTTACTATAATTACTAATAATATTATTTAATTTCTCTATATACAAAAAATACTTTTTAATAAATTAAGAAAAAGCTCTTTTATTAATGTTATTTATAAGAATGAACTAATCTTTACGTCCTTGTGGTTTGTTCACATTGTTCATTATCATCTACAAATCTATTCTTGCATCTGGTTCCCCAACATTTAATTTGGTGCCATTTACATTCAACAAGTTGACGATGTTGAAATTAAGGTAAAAAAATATCCTTATAGAGGGCATTTGTAAGGCCACGTTCCCGGGACGCCTATAGCTAGTAATTTATCGCACATAAAACATATACATTGCATTAATCATCAAGACATTGCAGCGGAAACATAAAACAACTGGCACTTCATTTCATCATAAAAACTTTTGCAAAATAATGCAACGTTTGTCTGCTACAAAATTTCATTTTTTGTATTACATCACAAAAGCATTAAATAAATGGATGCCATCCAAAAGAGCTGAGCAGCTACCTCGTGCCATACTTAGCAACCTTACCTGCCAACTGGAAAATGCATAAAAGTCAGCGTTGCTGAGTGAGTTCTAGTTTTATAGTAAAACATACTTTTCTTTCATTAAAACCTTAATGACAAGTGTATGTGATCATACATCATACGTACATACAAATAATATCATTATTATCTTCGCCATTCTTTCGTTCATACCTTCATTCATCATTTTATTACTTTCATCATCACCATGAACTTTACCCTTCATGCTCGTGATATTGTGCCGAAGCCTATAGAAGACCTTCATCGGTGGTGCCCAGCACCAAGTGGTCACAGTACCTAAGGTAAAGTTCAGGTATACCATGTCATATGCAATGCCCTTCATGCCCGTGATACTGGACCTAAGCCTTTAAAAGACCTTCATCGGTGGTGCCCAGCACCAGGTGGTCACAGTACCTAAGACACGCGACAATGGTTCATCCATATGGTCAATCACAGAGAAAGACCTCATGTGCATCCTTCCGGGGTAGCGAACCCGCACACCGTTGGGCTAACACCTTTCAATGGTGTGTCCCGACATACCGTGCTTGCAAGACTTTCTTACATTCATTCATTAATGCATGCATTCATCATCATGTTCCTCTTTCATTATCTTTTACTTTACATACATAATACTTCGTTCATTCATTCATTCATAACACGTAAAGCCACAGGAAAGATAATCATACATCATCATAAGGAACATAAACATATCATTCATACATCTTCATGTAGGGCATCATACATACATAACATACATCATGCATAACCATGCAACATCATCATCATCATCATCATGCATAAGCACACATCATTGCATGCCCATCATACCATCTATGACCCCAAAAGTCAACATTCATAACTCCTAGGAATCTCCTAGGTCAAAGCCTGCATTACCTCACTTCTCAAAAAGTCAGAATTTTTCTAAGTGTTCATCCGCATTTCCTACAATTCGTCCGTATTTACTATAGTTCATCCGCATTGACTCACTTCTTCTGTATTGACTTACTTTAGTCATCCACATTTCCATACTTAGTCAAATGCTCATCCGCATTGACTTACTTGCTCATCCGCATTTCCATACTTAGTCAAATGCTCATCTGCATTGACTTACTTAGTTATCCGTATTTCCAGAACTTAGTCAAATGCTCATCCGCATTGACTCACTTGCTCATCCGCATTTGCAGTACTTAGTCAAATGCTTATCCGCATTGACTTACTTACTCATCTACATTTCCATACTTAGCCAAATGCTCATCCGCATTTACTTCCACAGGCTTAGGCGGATTTAGAAACTTATCAAGTGGATCTAAAACATCATTTTCAATTTCCATACATCATTCATCATTATCTAAGCTTAATTCCTACCCTCTAAGCGTTAGAAACACAATCATACATCATCAAGCATGAACATAGTCACACATCACATCATAACATCATCACACACACATTTAAGCATACGGGTCCGAATCCCAGCTATATAAAAACATACATTCATGCATTTCCAGCCCAAAATCAGTTAAAACCAGTAAAAGAGGAGTCCTAGAACTCACCTTTGCAGCTTTTGAGTATGGATTCCTCCAAACCTGTTTGAAAATTGAATTCAACCGCTTAGAAACCCACTAAAAACATGCCCCAAGCACATACAAACACACATAATCATAACCCGAGGATAAGACCAGCCAAGAACACCATAAAAGCATGAATTCTTACCTTGAATTCGAACTCTTCCTTTTTCTTCCTTCAAAACTGAGAACTTGCTGCTCTTTCTCTCTCTAAAAACCCGAAAATCAGAGGTGCATGTGTCATATGGGTGGCCATACCACCTTTTACACCCACTTTTCAAACATTTTGTCCTTTTGGACACTTTTTACCCCTAGACTTGGGTTTTATTTCTTTTCCTTTTCTTCTTTCACTTTATTCATTATTTTTTTGACTTTAAAATAACCGGTGTTACAAGTCCACCCCCCTTATATAGGTTTCGTCCCCGAAACCTGTTATTCCTCAAAGAATTGTGGGTAATGTTGTCTCATCTCTTCTTCAGTCTCCCTCGTAGACTCAGATTCCTTCCTGTGCTTCCACTGTACACGCACAAGGGGAACCACTTTATTCCTCAGCCTCTTTTCCTTTCGATCGATGATTGCCACTGGCTGCTCCACATAATTGAGTCGTTCGTCTACTTCGATAACCTCCAATGGAACAATCATGCCTTCATCTGCTAAGCACTTTCTTAGATGAGATACATGGAACGTCGGATGAATTCCACTTAACTCATCGGGCAACTCTAATATATAGCCCACCTCTCCTACCGAGCAATGATTCGGAAAGGGCCTATGTATCTTGGGCTCAACTTGCCCCGCTTTCAGAAACGAATAATACCCTTCCAAGGTGAGATCTTCAACATAACCCAGTCACCCACCTGGAACACAATCGGTTTGGGCCGTTCATCAGCATACGACTTTTGCCTATCTTTGGCTGCCTTCATGAAGGCTTCGATCTTCTCAAGCTTCTCAGTCGTAGCCTTGATTACCTCGACGCTTCCCAACTCTTTCTGACCAATGTCACCCCAACAAACGGGTGTTCTGCATCTCCTATCGTATAACATCTTGTATGGTGGCATGCCAATGCTAGCATGATAGCTATTATTGTATGAGAATTCAGCTAACGGTAAGTGGTCATCCCAACTTCCCCCAAAATCGATCACACACGCCCGAAGCATGTCTTCCAACGTCTGAATGGTCCTCTCTGACTGACCATCAGTTTGGGGATGATAAACCGTACTGATATGTAACCTCGTCCCCATAGCGTCGTGGAATTTCTTCCAGAATTTAGATGTAAATCAAGTATCACAATCAGACATAATAGACACCGGCACACCATGACGGGTTACAATCTCCTTGATGAACAGGTCAGCCAGCCTCTTGGATGAATATGTCTCGCGGATCGGTAGGAAGTGAGCACTCTTCGTCAGACGGTCCACAATCACCCATATGGCATCGTACCTTTTCGGAGTACGTGGTAGCTTCGTAATGAAATCCATGGTGTTGTGCTCCCACTTCCATTCCGGTATATCCAAAGGTTGGATCTTCCCATACGGCTTTTGATGTTCCGCCTTCAGTTGCAAACAAGTAAGGCACTTGCTCACATATTCCACCACGTCACGCTTCATACCCGGCCACCAATAATCCTTCTTCATGTCTTGGTACATCTTTGTGGCACCAGGATGAATGGAGTATCGAGGCTTGTGAGCTTCATCCATTATCTTCACCCGTAAATCCACAAAACGAGGAATCCACACACGACCGAATCGGGTTCTAACACCGAGCATGTTGTCACCCAATTCCCCAACCAGACCTCTCATTCTTTCAGAGTTTAGATGATCTTCTTTTAAGGCCTCATCCTGAAACTCTTTGACTTGCTTCATAACATTAGAGGTCATGATTAGTTGATATGCTTTCAACCGAATCGGCTCGGGTCTCTCCTTTCGGCTCAGGGCATCCGCCACCACATTGGCTTTGCCCGGATGGTAGTGGATCTCGCAATCATAGTCTTTTATGAGCTCCAACCATCTTCTCAGCCTCATGTTCAGATCCTTTCGCTCGAAGAAGTACTTCAAGCTCTTGTGGTTAGTAAAGATAGTGCACATTATTACCGTACAGATAGTGCCTCCAAATCTTTAGTGCAAAGACCACGGCTGCTAGCTCCAAGTCATGAGTAGGGTAATTGACCTCATGAACCTTCAACTGTTGGGATGCGTAGGCTATAACCTTCCCTCTCTGCATTAACACGCACCCCAAACCCGAGTAGGAAGCATCTGTATAAACCACCAGATCTTCGCTTCCATCAGGTAATGACAGAACAGGAGCTTGAGTCAATCTCACCATCAATTCTTCGAATGCCTTCTCTTGAGCTTGACCCCATGCGAACTTCACATCTTTCCGGGTCAACTTAGTTAGTGGAGAAGCGATCTTTGAAAATTCTTGAATGAATCTTTTATAGTAGCCAAACCCAAGAAGCTACGAATCTCGGATGACGTCTTCGATGACTTCCATTGCATAACCGCCTCCACGTTTGCCGGGTCCACCATAATCCCGTCGGGATTCACCACATGACCTAAGAATTGAACCTCACGCAACCAAAATGCACACTTGGAGAATTTGGCGTACAACTTCTTCTTTCTCAACATCTCTAGAACCTCCCAAATGTGTCCGGCATGCTCAATCTTGTTCTTCGAATAAATCAGGATATCATCAATGAACACAATCACTGATTTATCCAGCATCGGCCGACACACCCGATTCATCAGATCCATAAAAGCAGCGGGCGCATTGGTCAAATCGAAGGACATGACAAGAAACTCGTAGTGACCATAGCGCGTGCGAAAAGCTGTTTTAGGGATATCCGACTCCTTCATTTTATGCTGATAATAACCAGATCGAAGGTCTATCCTTGAAAACCAACTAGCACCCTGAAGCTGATCGAATAAATCATCTATTCTCGGTAAGGGGTAGCGGTTCTTCACTGTCGACTTATTCAGCTCACGGTAGTCAATACACATCCTCATACTACCATCCTTCTTTACAAACAAGACGGAGCACCCCAAGGGGAGATACTCGGTCTGATGAACCCCTTATCAAGTAGCTCTTGCAACTGCTCCATCAATTCTTTCATCTCTGTCGGAGCCAAACGGTACGGTGCCTTGGCAACAAGTTGGGCTCCCGGTATCAGATCAATCTGGAACTCGATCTGACGGTCAGGTGGCACTCCCGATAAGTCTTCTGGGAATACGTGTGTAAAGTCACACACAACGGGTACATCAGATAGTTATGGTGTTGGCATATCCACATCGTTTATATAGGCCAAGTAGGCACTACATCCATGCCTCATACACTTTCCCGCCACCGCCATTGAAATTACCTTTGGAATCGTAGTCACCCGATCACCATAGACCGTCACCGAACTACCATCAGGCGTTGTCAAACGAATCATCTTCTTATGACACACAATGTTCGCCTTGAAATCCGCCAACGAATCCATCCCAAGAACCAAATCAAAACCACCCAAGGTCATCACAAACGGTCTAACAGGAAACCTATGACCTTCTATCTCCATGTAACAGCCCTCTAACATCTCAGAAATCCTGGTAGACTTACCTATGGCAGTTTCTACATCGAAGGGCACATCAATACGTCTACTACTAATAGGAAACTTAGCACAGGAAGCAGCAGAAATAAAACTTTTACCGGCACCTAATCGAATAACACATAAGCTAAAGTTTGGTTCACTAGAAACGTACTGGACACGACGTGAGGGTCTGTTCTAGCCTCCTCCTGTGTCATTGTGAATGCTCTGGCGTCTCCCTTGGTCCTTCACCTCCCGTTTTCTTCGCCCCGAAACCCTCGGCCCTTGGCTTCTTACAATCCCTACTCATATGACCTCTTCCCCACAGTTAAATCACCGGGCCATACGACAATCCCTGGCCATGTGCCCTGGCTTCCCGCATTTAAAGCACAAGTTTGACCCAAACCTACATTCCCCACTATGCTCTCTCCCACACCTACCACACTTCTTTGTACTCGCACACGACGTGACCACACGGCGGTCATCCACCCTTGCCTTCTTTTTACCCGTCGAGGCATCAGCCCGACTACACCTCTTCCCATTCCAGTTTCTATCACTTCCACCCTTCCGACTACCTTCAGTCACCACCACCACACCCCTTTTGTCATATAACCTCCCTGCCAAATCCACCGCCGACCTAAACGTGCTTGGCCGGGCGGCAATCATGTGCTTGCGAATATCTGCTGGTAGTCCCTGAATGTACCTCTTGACCTCCAAGATAGAGGTGTCACCTGATCCGACACCAGACGTGCCATCTCTTTAAATTTGGTGGTGTACTGTTGGTGTGTCATCGTTCCCGCCTCCAGTTGCAGAAACTCCCTCTCCACCTTGTCCATTTCCCGGTGAGGACAAAACTCCTTGATCACCAACTTCTTCAACTCCAACCATCCATTCTCCCGATCGCCCGACTACCCTCGGCTTGGACTATATTGTCCCACCAGCACAGAGCCGAGTCTACAAATGAATGGGTAGCGAACTTAACTTTCTGGTCTTCTCGGCACTCGCTGATATCCAGTATAGCCTCAATTTCCCTCACCCACCGGTGAGCAGCGGCAGCAGTGCCGTTACCATCAAAAGTAGGGGGCTTGCATCTCATAAACACCCCGTAGTTACAGCCTCGTACCGTCTCCTGCACAGGCTCTGCTTCTTCTTCTTCTTCTTCATCGTTAGACGGAACCGTCTCAGTCTCTGGCTGTCTTCTTTCGCCCATAGGTCTACTACTTTCCCTTCTCTCCCCTTCTCTAACTGCCTTTATCACTTCGGTCACCACAGACGGTAGGATCGTCTGCATGACTTGATGCACTTCTTCCACAACTGCCTCCTTCACTGAGGCTCTCAGATTAGCACTCTTATCTCCGCCCTCCGGATGAGGGGTTTCTGGTTCTTCATGAACCACCTTTTCGGCCCTAGGCCTTCCCCTCGTAACCCGTGGTTCAGCACCACGTCCGCCACCACGTGATGCTTTAGATGATCTACCACCGGCCATACTCTAACTCACGCTGAAAGATTTAAACACCAATACGATCATTTAAGGAAACGACTTAGTTTATGGCGAGTATAGTAAGTCCCTAATTACAGTGGCCAATTGTGATTAACCACTTACTTTACTTTTCATACCCCAAGCATTACCTGTCCTGACTATATCAGTATTTAAATCTACATACAACACACAACCACATACCATGCACACATAAAACCGGTTATCTTTACGAAAATACCTGATGGCACGCATCTACTCAGATTGGCATCCCATTCCCTTCCGGCCCATTCTTAGTTTAAGTTAAGGTTTATTTTGAAATTTTAACCATTTCACTTAAACTTTGGCTCTCATACCAAATTGTAAGGCCCCGTTCCCGGGACGCCTACAGCTAGTAATTTATCGCACATAAAACATATACATTGCATTTAATCATCAAAACATTACAGCGGAAACATAAAACAACTGGCACTTTATTTCATCATAAAAACTTTTGCAAAATAATGCAACGTATGTCGGTTACAAAGTTGCATTTTTGTATTACATCACAAAAGAATTAAATAAATGGATGCCATCCAAAAGAGCTGAGCAGCTGCCTCGTGCCATCCTCAGCAACCTTACCTGCCAACTGGAAAATGCATAAAAGTCAGCGTTGCTGAGTGAGTTCTAGTTTTATAGTAAAACATACTTTTCTTCATTAAAACCCTTCATGACAAGTGTATGTGATCATACATCATACGTACATACAGATAATATCATTATTATCTTCGTCATTCTTTTGTTCATACCTTCATTCATCATTTTGTTACTTTCATCATCACCATGAACTTTACCCTTCATGCTCGTGATACTGTGCCTAAGCCTATAAAAGACCTTCATCGGTGGTGCCCAGCACCAAGTGGTCATAGTACCTAAGGTAAAGTTCAGGTATACCATGTCATATGCAATACCCTTCATGCTCATGATACTAGACCTAAGCCTTTAAAAGACCTTCATCGGTGATGAATCATGTTCTTCTTTCATTATCTTTCACTTTACGTTACATAATACTTCGTTCATTCATTCATTCATAACACGTAAAGCCACAGGAAAGATAATCATACATCATCACAAGGAACATAAACATATCATTCATACATCATCATGCAGGACATTATACATACATAACATACATCATGCATAACCATGCAACATCAACATCATCATCATCATGCATAAGCACACATCATTGCATGCCCATCATACCATCTATGACCCCAAAAGTCAACATTCATAACTCCTAGGAATCTCCTAGGTCAAAGCCTGCATTACCTCACTTCTCAAAAAGTCAGAATTTTTCTAAGTGTTCATCCGCATTTCCTATATGCACATTTCCTACAGTTCGTCCGCATTTACTATAGTTCATCCGCATTGACTTACTTCTTCCGCATTGACTTACTTTAGTCATCCGCATTTCCATACTTAGTCAAATGCTCATCCGCATTGACTTACTTGCTCTTCCGCATTTCCATACTTAGTCAAATGCTCATCCGCATTGACTTACTTGCTCATCCGCATTTCCAGCACTTAGTCAAATGCTCATCCGCATTGACTCACTTGCTCATCCGCATTTGCAGTACTTAGTCAAATGCTCATCCGCATTGACTTACTTGCTCATCCGTATTTCCATAGTTAGTCAAATGCTCATCCGCATTGACTCGCTTGCTCATCCGCATGTACTTCCACACACTTAGGCAGATTTAGAAACTTATCAAGTGGATCTAAAACATCATTTTCAATTTCCATACATCATTCATCATCTTCTAAGCTTAATTCCTACCCTCTAAGCCTTAGAAACAGAATCATACATCATCAAGCATGAACATAGTCACACATCACATCATAACATCATCACACACATATTTAAGCATACGGGTCCGAAACCCAGCTATATAAAAACATACATTCATGCATTTCCACCCACAAAATCAGTTAAAAACCAGTAAAAAGGGGTCCTAGAACTCACCTTTGCAGCTTTTGAGTATGGCTTCCTCCAAACTTGTTTGCAAATTGAATTCAACCGCTTAGAAACCCACTAAAAACATGCCCCAAGCACATACAAACACACATAAGCATAACCCAAGGATAAGACCAGCCAAGAACACCATACAAGCATGAAATCTTACCTTGAATTCGAACTCTTCCTTGTTCTTCCTTCAAAACCGAGAACTTGCTGCTCTTTCTCTCTCTAAAAACCCGAAAATCAGAGGTGCATGTGTCATATGGGCGGCCATACCACCTTTTACACCCACTTTTCAAGCATTTTGTCCTTTTGGACACTTTTTACCCCTAGACTTGGGTTTTATTTCTTTTCCTTTTCTTCTTTCACTTTATTCATTATTTTTTTGACTTTAAAATAACCGGGTGTTACAGCATTTAAGTAATTTGGTATTAAAAATTAAAGCCTAGCTTTGGATAATAGGGTTTTAGATAATATGGTCAATTGGGATCTTGCTTCAGTTGTAGATAATATTGTCAAAGTAATTATCATTCAAAAAGAAAGAATAATAAAATGACAAAGCATGTAGTGGACTAATTGTATATGTATCCATTTGTCTTACTGTATTGTTTCACTATAATAAAATAGGACCAATTACATTTATCATGTTGTTATCAGTTAGGAATACTAATTTATGGATAATCACTACAACAACAAGACTATCAATATCTTTTAGTTCTTTTGTTAAAAATGGGATGTGAGGCCACTCACATATGACAACATACCCACTAACAACAACCTTAAAGCTGAAGGTAAAATCTTAAGACAACATTATGAAGATGAATCAAAAGGGCATTGCATCAAAAGTTTACAGCACTGAATAATACCATTCCATATTTTCATTAAAGTTTATTGCATCAAAAGTTTACTATACTCATGAATACATTTCATATATGCATCAAAGTGCGTTGCGTCAAATGCATTGAATTCAATTTAATTACTTACAATTGTACAAATAGTTAGAGACCAACTAAGACATGTTAAGTACATAAAAATAATAGAAAATTCATATTACAAATACCTTATATTGCATCAGATGTTAAAATATCAAACAATCATTACATTCAAACACAAATCATTCAATTACAAAGAAGATAGATAATGATATAAAACCAACTAAGACCTAATACTACTTTTAGCCTCTTGTTCTTCCATTCATGCTTATTGATTGGGTTCAAAAGCACGAGTAGGATTTGGATAATATGGTCAATTGTGACCTTGCATCAATTGTAGATAATATTGTCAAAGTTCTTACCACTCAAAAAGAAAGAACAAAAATAAACAAAACATGTTATGGATTGATTATATATGTATCCATTTATCATATTGTACCGTTTTATTGTAACAAAGTGGGACCAATCACATTTAACATGTCGTTATCAGTTAGGAGTAGTTATCTATGGATAATCAGTACAGCAACAAGACTATCAATATATTTTATTTCTTTTTATTTAAATCGGATGTGAGGCCATTCACATATGACTATAGACCCTCAAACAACAGCCTTAAAGCTGAAGTTAAAATGTTAAGATGACATTGTGAAGATGAATCAAAAGTGAATTACATCAAAAGTTTACTATACTGATGAATACAATTCAATATTTTCATTAAAGTGCATTGTATCAAAATTTTACTGTACTTATGAATACATTCCATATTTGCATCAAAGTACATTGCATCAAATGTATTTAATTCCATGTAGTTACATGCAATTGTACAAATAATTTAGACGTAAAGAGTTTTGTTAAGTACGTTAGAAGAATAGATAATTCAAATTACAAAAACCTTATATTGCATCAAATGTTGAACATCAAAAAATCATTACATTGGAACACAAATCATTCAATTACAAAGAAGATAAATAATGATATAAAACCAACTAAGACGTAATACTACTTTTAGCCGCTTGTTCTTCCATTCATGCTCATTGATTGAGTTCAAAAGCACGAGTAGGATTTGGATAATATGGTCAACTGTGACCTTGCATCAGCTGTAAACAATATTATCAAAGTACTTACCATTAAAAAAGAAAGAACCAGAAAAACAAAACATGTGGTTGATTGATTGTATATGTATCCATTTATCTTACTGTATTGTTTTTTTATAATAAAGTGGGACCAACCACATTTATGATGTTGTTATAAGTTACGAGTAGTTATTTATGGATGATCACTATAACAACAAGACTGTCAATATCTTTTAGTTCTTTTTTTAAATGGGATAGGTGGCCATTCACATATGACAATAGACCCTCTAACAACAGCCTTAAAGCTGAAGTTAAAATATTAAGATGACATTATGAAGATGAATCAAAAATGAATTACATCAAAAGTTTACTGTACCAATGATACCATTCAATATTTGCGTTAAAGTGCATTGCATCAAAAGTTAAGTGTACTTATTGAATTCCATGTAATTACATACAATTGTACAAATAACTGAGACCAAAAGAGATTTGTTAAGTACGTTAGAACAATAGATAATTTAGATTACAAAAACCTTATATTGTATCAAATGTTGAACATCAAAAAATCATTACATGGAAACACAAATCATTCAATTACAAAGATGATAAAAAATGATTTAAAACCAACTAAGACCTAATACTACATTTAGCCTCTTGTTATTCCATTTTGCTCATTGATTGAGTTTAAAAGCACGAATATGATTTGGATCGATCTTTGACACATCAGTGGGTCGACCTAAGCTACAAACTCACAACCATGTCTTACCTGTAATCAAATTAAACTCTTTCACACAAATAATTATACCAATATCAGAAAAATAACACTAAGATCAAACCTTATAATGTTGTTTTAACTGCATGAGCATAGAACCAACTAACCTGTCGATTAAGTTGATTACAACTAAAACATAGAATCTCCTCTTCGTATTCGATTTCTTCCCCACACCGGTAGATTAAACCAAAGTTGATTTGTTCCTTAGATGTCGATTAAATCGGTCTAACCGAATGACTTGAAATCTCCTCTGTATATTCCATTTATTCAACTCAAGTCGATTAGATTATTGAAGTACATTGGGGTTGCGCATTTGGGGGGTTTCGTCTATATTTAAATGGGTATTTTCATAAGTTTATATCTTTAACATGTTAATTTTAATTGTGCTAACTTGTTGGATGTAATGGATTCAAATTATATATGTTAGGGATGCAAATGTAAAAAAATAGAATTTGATTGATAATGACAAACGTGCACAAATCACAGGTGGGTAAACGACAATGCACTTTATTTGTAAAGAAAAATACTTTTATAAAATAATATTTTTTTCTAAAACATAATTTTCTTTTAAAATATATAATATTTTAAAATTGATGGTTTTAGAAACTAAAGTATTTATAAATTAATTGGCAGTTATAATAACAAAATTTTTTAAAAGGATTGTTTTGAAACAAAATGTTCACTTTTTTCATTCTAATGTAAGAATAACTAAATGGAACATGTGGCAACTCTAAATCCTCTTCATAAAAAATTTCCGCTTCTCTCTCTATTTTATAGTTATCATAATTACTAATAATATTGTTGAACCCTTAAAAGGATCATACATGCCAACTCAATGGGTGATTGATGATTGTTCTGCTAAAATCCCTTAAGTCCAAGAAGAAATGCGGATGAAGAATCTGCTAAGAAGAATAAAGTATTGTCTCCCGCATTTGTCAAATGCGGAAGGCATAAAACAAATACGGACAAGTATTTGTTCTTCCGCATTTACAAATGCGGAAGACCAAGAATGGATGTGGACAAGTACTTACTCTTCCGCATTGACTAATGTGGAAGACAAAGTAAATGCGGACAAAACTTTGATCATCCACATTGACAAATGCAGATGACCGAACAAATGCGCATAAGTATTTGTTCATCCGCATTAACCAATGCGGATGACCAACATACTAATGCGGTTGATCAAGTGAAGAAATGCTGATCAAGTTATCTCATCCGCATTTGTCAATGCGGATGAACAAGCAAAGATGCGGATGAAGACTTAGACTAGTTCTGATGTAATAGGTCGGGGGTAGTTAGTCATTTTGTAAAAGGCATATTGTCTAATTATTGTCTATAATTTATCAACTTTCATATATCAATACAAAAGCATTTATGAGTAATTTTCTTGCATTGAATGTTCTTTGATTGTTTGTTTCCGCCACTCAATCATTGACTTGATTACCATATTCGATTCACAGTAAGAATATCACTCTTACTCAACCCCAGTCAATTGGTATCAGAGCTTTGGCTCTCGATTCTTTTTCAAATCTGCGAAAGAACCGAATAGAATTCGATTGATCTGGTAATCGAGTTGCTAGTAGAGTATATCATATTCCTACTTAGTAAACAACAGAATTTACTCTTGTCAACACATACTCATCAAAATAATCACAACACCAAGAAACTCAGTATCATCACAGATCAGTTTCTAAATTTCGTTGGAACTGCTTGGACTAAGTTGGACTAATCAATCCTAAAATCATCTAAATCTATATTTTACAAGCTAAACACATATTTAAGATGGATTCTATCAGCTACTCGGAACTTGGTCATACATCTAAACCTCCAATGCTTAAACATAAATCTGAGTTTAAACAGTGGAAAATCAGGTTTAGGAATTACATCACAGGTGTAGATCCTGATTTCTGGATATCAATATGCAAGGGGCCACACATCCCTATTACTTTGTCTGCAAATCAAGCTGCAATATATAGAACTGCTAGAATACCCATTCAAGATCTGACCTTAGATGAAGAAGACTACAAGAAAATCAAGATAGACCTCAAAGCCTACTCAATTCTGACTCAAGCACTCAAGATGGATGTGATGAAAAGATTGGAGAAGAATGGAACTGCAAAAGCTGTGTGGGATGCACTCAAAATCATGTGTGAAGGAAGCAGTGAGGTGGCTGAAATCAACAAAGACAAGCTTGTTAATCAGTATTAAACATTTCACCATACCAAGGGAGATTCAATCTCTAAGCAACTGCACAGATTTGTACAGTTAGTAAATGACTTGGAAATCATAGGAGTCACTTACAAAATTAAAAAATTAAACAAAAGGATGCTTCACAGTCTCCCTGAAAGCTGGAAATAGAATGTAACCATGCTGAAAAATACTCTTGATCTTGAGAGTACTACTCTAGACATCATGATAGCCAAAATTGAAGCTTTAGAACTTGATGAAAGAAGTAGAAATCTTGGTGGACCTAGAGTAATGAGGCTTACAATTTCCATGAGAATCTCATTTTGTGGAAAATGCATTCATCACTGAGGAGGATGATTTTATCTCATCTAGAGATCAAATGAACAATACCGGGTTCATTTCAACTCCACTAATCAATCATCCTTCAACCTCATCTCAACCTCCTAGAGTCACTGCTGCTCCTCAAACTCCCAGAGTCAATATTGTTCCTCAAACCAATCCTGAAGACTCAAGATTAGAAGAACAAAAGGCAACTTACAATGCGTTTGTTGCAAGCTTTGAAGCCTACTTGGGAGGAAGACTCACTTCTGCTCATCTCATTCAAGAAGATCTTAAGGAAATGGATCCAGATGATGTGGAAGAAATGGATCTACAATGGAAAATGGCCATGATTGCAATGACAGCTAAGAAATTCTTGAGAAATGGAAGAAAGCTGAGCCTGAATGAGAATACAAAACTTGGATATGATAAATCCAAGGTCAAATGCTTTAACTGTGGCATGGCTGGCCATTTCTCAAGAGAGTGCAATGCCCCCAAGAGAAACAACTATCAAAGAACTCTCCAGGCCAATCATCCTCATAGCCTAACTCAAGCTTCCACTCCAACAACCAACAGCAGTAGTATCATCAACACCAATCATATCAGAATCCACCCCAACTGACAAATCAAGCTCATGGAAGCAGTGAGTCTTCAGCCAGTGCTCTTGTAATAAAGCAAGATGGAGTATGTGACTGGAGTGTGTATGTAGAGGAAGTCAAGCCTCAATTTCAAAATCATGCTCTTATGGCTCACATCAATGATGGACCATCTCCAATGCCTACTAAGAAAAATCTAACCTTTGTAGTGAAAAATGCATTAATGAATTGCAAGGGTATAGAGAGCATAATCAGAAACTGGCTGAAAAAATCAAAGAAGAAAAGGTGAAATCAGAGATGATGAAGAGAGAAATAAAAAACTTTGAAATCAAAATTAATCTCTCATCTCTCTATAGAAAAACTGCATGGTGAGAAGTATACTCTTGAAGTTGAGAATGAGCTACTTACTGAAAAGTTAGCTCAATCTAAAGCTGTTAAGATCAGCGATCTACGTTTGATTGATTAGAGAGTATAGCAGCGGAAATCAAACAATGAATTAGCTAATTCACAAGAACACAAAAGATATTCAAGGTAAGAACAAACGGTTATAGGCAGAAGGAATTCTGCAAAATATATTTCATTCAATATTCGCTTTCGTGGTAACAGAATGTCACACATACAATTAGGTCAACACCTCTTATATAGGAGATGTGACGTCTGCTGATGTCACTTGATAGTGACATCTAACAGAATTTATTCAAACTACTGATAGTTAACACAACTACTGAAGATGTCAAACAGCTGACATCTTCTTACGAAAATGCTAAGTGTTAACTATCACCACAACTACTGAAAAGAAACTACTGAAACTACAACGACTAAAGAACATGCTCTTCAGTCGTTTTACAAATACTGAAACGAAAAAGAAAACTACTGAAATGAAACCATCACAACAACCGAAGAATGCTTCTTTATTTGTTGTAACAAACTCTGAAGGCTTCAGTACTTGTACTTGAACTTCAGCTGTTGTCATCAGCTAATGTCTTCAGTCTTTGTACTTCAGCTGTTGATCTTCAGTACTTTGTTCTTCAGCTGTTGATCTTCAGACTTTGGTCTTCAGCTGTTGAAGTCTTCAGTACTTTAGTCTTCAGCTGTTGAAGTCTTCAGTACTTCAGTCTTCAGCTGTTGATCTTCAGTCTTTGGTCTTTAGCTTTTGAAGTCTTCAGTACTTTAGTTCTTCAGCTGTTTAAATCTTCAGACTTTGTCAAAAAGCTGATCAAGTCTTCAGCAGTTGTTATGATGTCTGTGGGACTTAGAGGTTTTTCTGATCAGGCTCATTGGTTCTTTTGGTCCAACAAACTCCCCCTGAACCAATGCAGCCAAAACCTCTAAACTTATTGAAGATGTCCCACTTATTATGGCAGTAGAATTGGTCTTTTTGTCTTCTAGATCAGCTCAGAAGTGACCCTTTTAAGCACAGGCCTGGGAAGAAGTCTTAATGATCTGTTTGGCAAAGTATGAATGGGAACTCTGTCTTGGGGAACTGGACACAGAGTTGTTACCCCATCCATGAGATCTACTTCCCCACTATAAGTCTATATGACTCTCTTGTGTAGGCCTCAAGGAAGGTAATTTGTTCCTCCATGGTCAGCTCTTCAGCACCTCCTTCAAATAATGATTCAGGCCCACAGTACTCAGATAGGTATTTGACCTGTTTCCCATTCTTTAGCTCCACAGTTGTTATTATTCTATAAGCAACTCATCAGGGTGATTACCCTCTAGGAACAACTGGAGCTCATTCTTTCTGACTTCTTCAAGCCTCTTATAAACTAACTCCTTTTTCACCATTTTATTTTCAAGCATCTTTTGTGGGGTTTGGTTAGCTTTATAAGCTTTCTTGAAGTCTTCTAGGATTTCCCAGGGTGATACTACAAAGACCAGGGAGATCACTTCATCTACAATCTTTTTCACCTAGCCAATGTATCTCTGTGGTATGTTTTTCTTGTGAATCCTGTGAGACACCCTGGGATCAGGCCAAATCCTTACTTTCTCCTTTTGATATTGAAATGTATTGTTAAGAGTGTATAATCTGAGAGCTTGCTTCTTCATGTTGATGATAAAAGATGTGGCTGCATATGCTTTGTCAACCCTCCTCAACAATTCCTTATCATGTTGTTTGTGAAGTTCATCTTCTTCTAGCTTTACTTTCACAATTTGTCTTTGGGTTTCATGAGTAATTGTTGAGGAGTGACTTGTGGCCTTCGGCAACTGTATAACAGTGAGAGTGGCAGTCTATCTTCATCATCATCTTCTAGCCTCAATACCCTTCTCTTCTTCTTCTGGGGTACATCATCGGCTATTGGTTTTGAGGGTAGGGAGTTGGTTTGGTGGGTTGTTGTATTGGTGGTGTAGGTGTGGGAATGTTGACAGGCTGTTCTATCATTTTGGAAGTGAGTGTGGCTTTAGATTGCTTCGCTAGTTCAGTCCTGCTCCGAGCACCAGCTTCATTTAAAGCTTCAATAACTAATCCTTTAGTGTATACTTCAGACGAACAGATCTTGGTGGTTATTGCCAAGATGCTGTCCCTGGACCAAGCCTTGATTTCGATCATTGATCTTCCAAGATATTTTGCTATAAATCTGATCATGATCTCTAGCCTTTCTCTTTCTAACACATCATAACTTGCCCATCTGTTTTGGATTTCTTCAATCTCTAATCTTCTAATCTTAGAGTCAAGTTTGTCAGTGTCATGGCCTTGCCTAAACAACTGATCAATGATGTTATCCATTGATCTGCTGTGTTCGGCATCAGCCTCTTTCACCATCAGCTCTAAGGCAGTCTCTTTCTCATTCTTTCTTTTCTTTCATTTCTCCATGTCAGCTTCTTTCTCCTTCTCTTTTTCAGTCTCCGCAGCCAACTCCTTCTCTTTTTCCACTACCGTCACTTCTGTTTCTTTCTCTTTCTCTTTCCTTTCTGCACTCCTCTTTCTCTTTGCTTTCACTGACTGAATCTCCCCCTTTTGGGTGCATTGGTTGCAAGGGTTTGATTGTCAGAAAGCTGTTTGCCCACAACTTCTTCTATCAAGGGTTGTATCACGGAGGAAAGCCTCTCATCAATGGCTTTGATCACTATATGAGTGATTATAGGTGTGATGAGAGATAGGGAGTTTTGGAAGATAGCAGCTATTTGCTCAGGGGGGTTCTGTTCCTGAGAAATAGTGCCAGAAGCAGAGGCAGGTGGCTGAGAATTTGGGAGTGGCTCTGTGTTTAGGAGACCTTCGGATGAAGGTGCCATCTGTGGGGTTTAAGAAACAGATGGTCTTTGATCCGCCGAAGTTTTGGCAAGCAGCTCTTTGAGTCTACTCACCTCCTCTTCCAGGACGGTGTTTTGGGCTAAGACATCGTAAAAGAAGCCCATGTCATCATCAGTGAGTACTGAATCACCTGACCTCCTGATAGAATCAGGATGAACATGCACTGAGTGTAGATCAGTTGTAGCATGTGCCCCTTTGTTTTGGAAATGGGGACTTCCTGCCTCAGGACGATGTCCTTCATCAGCAGTTGCCTCTGGTAAGGTCTTAGTAATGGTACCAACTACATCCTGATCGTATGCTGAAGTAGGATAAGTGGCAACCTCACCAGAAGGTCCAATCTCCTTTTCTACACTAGGAAATGGACCATTGTAACCCCTATGCTGTGGGTTATCAGATGCACTTTGATCCTCCCCCTCAATGGTAGAGGTATGCCGAGTTGTAATTGGTATCTGGGGAGGGGGTGAGGAGTGCAACTGACTCAGCACTTGTGCAACAATTAATGTAGGACTTTGGGGGGCGGTTGCATGTGGTGATTGGGTAGAAGCAGATTGCACCCGGGGTGAATGGTGCGCTTCAATGGTAACCCTCTCAAGTGAGATAGGTGCCACCAGTGTGGGTTCCCCAATATTGGTTGCAACAGGATCCTGTTGAGAGGATACCTGTGCGGCTTTGGCAGGTTGAGTTTTTGACACAACTGGGGGGTTAATACCAGTATGTGCTTCCTGAGTTTTGTGGTACAGGGGCATCCCCAGGGGACTCATCTCCCTAAGTAGCCGTTTTTGGCTTTTGGATTTAGGTTTGGTGGGGACTCTGGTTTTGGAGGTGGTGGCTGTGGGTTCAACTGCGTGGGTTTTTGCAGTTTGGTAGCCTGTTTCAGTGTGTGGTCAGAGTTGTGCCTCGAGTATACTTCAGGCAATACAACCGTTGCAGGGACTCCCAGGCCAACAAGTCCCTCAGCTTGCAACTGATTCTCTATTATAGCCATAATGAGCCGAGGATATAATATCCAGCGGTTAGAAATAGATTTTGAGGCCATATCCTTAAGTTCAAGAAAAATGATTTCAGAAAAGTTTAAGTCTTGTTGCTCAAGGATAGAGAATAATACCTGCTGCCACCTTGTAGACATTTGATCCCAAGAGGAAGTCTTAGGAGCTAAGTAAACATTTACCATGTGAAATATAAGACGTTCTGCATCATGGAAATGTTTCTTCAGGATGGTAGAGGCACTAAGGTTTCCCTGATATCCATGGTGGGAAAAGGATAAATCAGTTGTGCCCTTTGGATACCCAGCAGGAAAAGTGGCATCATCCAGGTTTAGGGTTTGGCGAAGTATATCAGGAGTGATGACCACTTGATGGTTATTGACGACCGACTGGAGAGACTCGGTGTTGTTCTCCCCAGTGATGAGGGTGACGTTCGTCCAAAACTGGTGAAGGGATTCGGCATGAATGATGGGATTTAGATGGAAGGCCGTCTTGTAGGGAGATTGGACCATTAGATCAATGGCGTTGTCGAACTTTGTCCAGAAGGGTGATTTTGAGAGGTAGGCAACAGAGTTATGGCGTGGTTTGAGCTGCATGGTCGCCATTAATGAGAGAGAAGTTTTGGAGATTTGAATGTTAGGTTTGGAGAGGATGAAGCGCTGAAGGCTTAGGTATTGGGTATTTATAGGGTAAAGATTAGAAAACAACTGAAGGGTTTTGGTGTTAATCATCAGTAGTTTTAAACGACTGATGACGTGGTATTACCCTTTCAGATGTTGAAACAACTGAAGTCTTGGTTTTAGGCATCAGCAGTTATAAAACTACTGAAAGCCATGGTTTTGACTTCAGATGTTTGAAAACAACTGAAGAGTTGGTTTTAGTCATCAGTAGTTGTGAAACTACTGAAGACCTTGGTTTTGTCTTCAGGTGTTGTAAACAACTGATAACTTGGTATTAGTCATCAGTAGTTATGAAACTACTGAAGACCTGGTTTTATCATGAGTTGTTGAGGATGAAACAACAGTTGTAGAAACAAGCTGAGGAGAAAGTTCTCATCAGTAGTTTTCGTCAATTCATAGCCGTTGAGGTGTTTCATACTGTCCTCAACACTTACTCATCAGCCTTTTAGCTGTTTTCAGTTGCTTCATAGGACATCAGTACTTATCTGTTTTTACTGACATCAGTAGTTATAACTACATCAGTAGTTACAACTTTATCAGTTGTTTTGACAGAATCAGTACTATATGTGATATGGTACTAATGATCATTAGTACTTATATACTGAGATCAGCAGTAGTTATCACTTATTCTAGCTGCAGCATACCAAGCCTTAATACTAGGTTTTGCAAAGCTGAACTATCCAAAGGCTTAGTAAAAATGTCTGCAAGCTCATCAGCACTAGGCACAAACTTAGGATCAATCAGACCTTTGTCAAAACAATCCCTAATAAAATGATGTCGGATCTCAATCAGTTGTCTAGGAATTAACATCCACCAGAAGTTGACTTTCTAGTTAACTTGCACCCTGCATAGTCCTATCTGAAAAAGCAACTAATTTGCAAGAGTGTCCAGTGGAATACCATAAACCTAGAGATTGTGTACCTTGCAAATATCTAAAGATCCTCTTGACTGCAATCAAATGAGACTCTTTAGGAGCAGCCTGAAATCTAGCAGACAAGAGGCATTAGAGGATGAAGTATCAGCAGACTCCAAAGCCATAAGAGCTAGATTTCCAAAAGGACTGTCACCACCATGTTGACCAGCACCAGAGAACAGTTGTTCATGACCAGACAAATCATCTGGTAAACTGCTCCAGTCAACAACTCCTGGGGTGAAAAAGCTGTGGTGTTGAGGTTGAGTTTGTTGATGAGATTAGGAAGGTGAGGTTCAGGTAATGCATGTGGTTGTTGTGCAATTGGAACTTGAATCGGATTTGGCTGAGGCAAGTAATAGCAGGGTAAAGGATATGACATTGGACCCTGGGGGACAAGTATGCAGGAGATATAGGGTGTGATTGATGACCAGAACCAGCAGGATGTTGCCCTCTGTTTTGTAGACTAGTGCTAGGAAAAGTCACAAAGGGTGCAGAAGAGTTTGATCCAGTTGATCCACATTCTCTTGCAAAGTGTCCAAGCCTTTGGCATTTGTGACACCTCAACTTACTTGTTGGAGCATATATAGTCATATATAGTGTGTCCGTCGCTTGTCGAATAGTCTAGGCTTAATGTTATACACCTGATATGTTGTAAACACATGAAACTGGGTCATTCACAGGAGCATATGCGAATGAGACTCAGTCGTACGACTGAGCCATGCTAATGGACCAGTCGTGCGACTGAGAGATGCGATTGGGACATTCGTAAGACTGAACCATAAGAATGGTCCAGTCGTAAGATTGAACCATACGCATGGTCCAGTCGTACGATTGGACCATACGCATGGTCCAATCGCACGAATAGGCCCAGTCGCATCTAATATGGGCCGAGGCCTATATATACCAGTTTTAATGTGTAGAAGGTTAAGGGTTGAGATAGGAGTCTGCCCACAGCCTAGGGCTGCCGGATGAGAGGGGAGATCATGCTCGATCTTCCCCTTGCCAAGATTCTTGATTCTGATGTTGTAACGAACTTGTAATCGTTAGGTTTTATCAATGAAACCATTCAATTATAGTTCGTGTATTGTTTGACTTTTGGTTTGTGCTGTTGTTTATCCTTCCGTCAAGAACATGCTCGGATGTTGATCGATCCGGCGAAAAAACCGACTTCACAAGTGGTATCAGAGCTATTGGCTCTTGATTACGTGTTGATTCAATCAAGATTGCATAAAAGTTTGTGTTTTTACACTAAAAACGCAATCTTTGGCATCAAAAGTGATCTTGGAAGTTCCCTGCTCATCGAAGTTTGGTTTCTACGGACTCAGGCGATTAGAACTTGTGAAATTTCGAATTTTTACGGCTGAAACCCGTCAAACCTAGAAATTTTCGCAAAACAGCAGCTTCAATCGCACGACTGACTCATTCGTACGACTGGACTCCATTCGCATTGCTCATACGCACGATTGGACCTAGTCGCACATTCATTCGGCCGATTGAACCGTTCGTTCGCATAGCTCATACGCACCAGATTCATTCGCACGACTGAACCAATCGCCCCGTTCATTCGCACGATTGAACCAATCGCAGAGCTTATACGCACGATTAGCTCATTCGCATCCTTCAGTCGCATCAGTGAAAGTTTGTTTGATTAGATTATAAGTTTATTCATCATGGAAGATCAGATGTCAGCCTTTACTGCTGGGAAGGACTCAAGGATACAGAATCTGTTGCTGCTTGAGAGTGAGGTGGGGAATCACAATAAACCACCAAAGCTCTTGACTTTAGATGAGTTTCCCCACTGGAAACAACGTTTTGAGATCTACCTTAATGGAGTAGATCCTAATCTGTGGGAAGCCATTGAGATAGGTTATAGTACACCAGTGGGAGCTGATGGAGTTAAACTAACATTAAGCGGGATGACAGATGCACAGAAAGTAAAGTACAATGCAAAGAAAAGAGTTTATGCATTGATCACTCAGTCTATCCCCAAAGACATATTCCACCAGTATTCCGAGAACAAGCAGTCTAACAAACTGTGGGATGCGCTAGAGAAGAGATATGATGGTAATGCATCATTGAAGGCAATCAAGGCGAAGGAGTTAAAGAAGGAATTCGATAACTTCTCATCAATTGGTAATGAAAGTTTGGGCGAAGTCACAGACAGATTCTACCACTTGATGAGCGAATTGCATACACATGGAGTGGCTACTACCATGGAAGAGAAAGTAAGCAACTTCGCAGACGGGTTGCCTGATAAGTGGGCTACATTCGTGTCTAACCTGAGACAGAATGGAATCCTTGTAAAGCTGGATATAAATGACTTCATTCTTAAATTGCGAGAAAAAGCACTAAGGATGAAGTATAGAGCTCAGAAGTCTTCGTACAACAAAATCCAGCTTTATACAACGCCACGCCTCAAGCTAAGGCATCTGGAGCACCCCTCTAGACTGCTTTTGTGTCTAGCTCGTCAGGTCCCTCACATGTTTCTCCTTCTGGATCAGACACGTCTGGGTCATCATGTACCCATCATATTGGATCAGAAGCAACACACCAAACTGAAGACCGAGAACTTTGGTAATGTGACCGTGGAAGTAGCACGAGAGCATATGGATCTCTTAGCAGTAGTGGTTCATTCATATGATGGACTTGTTGCTGGGAAGATTGGAAACTGCCATCTGGCAGATGAGGACTACGAGCAGGTGGATGAGATGGAGCTTGAAAGAATGGATATAATGCGGGCCTTAGCAAGTGCTGCCCGGAGGGCGAAGAAGTTTGTGAAAAACACTGGACAGAACTTGGTTGCTACTAAGGACACCACCTTGGCTTCGACAAGAGTAAAGTGACCTGCTTTAATTGTGGTGTGAAGGGACACTTCAAACGAGAATGTGTCAAGCCAAAGAAGACGGGGAATGGGAACCCGTTCTCATCCTTTACTCACCAGGACAAGCAACCCTCTAATTCTACTTCATCAAACAAGGACCCAAAAGCACTAACTGCTCATGATGATGAAGGACAGGATTGGAGTTTTAGGTTGTCTCACCAGGAGAATCTAACATTGCCAGTGTTGAGGATATTGACGATGATTTTGCGAGTGAAGGTGATATAGCAGTTGAAATTGCAATGTCACATAGTGAAGAAACAACTGCAGCCGAGGTCAGTTACAAGCCAAATGAGGAAGTTTCCACATCAGAGACAGAAAAGCCAGAGTCGACAGAACTAGAATCATCTGATGCGGCACTGATGGCTAATACTTCTGAACCAACTCAGGTAAGTACCACTGACCAAATTTTTAATAACCATGCTTGTTCTGATTGTGACACGTTTAGGAATGCATCGATGAAAAATTTGCTAGGTTATTAGATCATAATGATAACTTAGTAAAAGATTTACGTCTGTGCACTGAGGCAAATAGAGTACTAAAACAAAATGAGCATTGTTAAAAAAAAGATAGACCTATTGACCAAACAACTTAGGGAACCGAAGTAGTGCTTTTAACCAAGCAAACGACATTAGGTACTATCTTAACTCCCTAGAAGACACTAAGAAACAAAGGGCAGTTTTAGAAGTCGAAGTTATTCATTAAAACAGAAACTGCATAGTTGGACTAGCTCTTCACACATAGTTCACACTTAGTGAGAGAAAGGAATACGGGAGGGATTAGGCTACAAAGTGGTCCACCACCACCCGAGACCTTGATGAACACCAAGTCTAGACCAGTAATAATAACCCCATCAGGATCATGTGGTGACTACTCCTCTGTTACTGATCCAGACACCTCATGTTCATCTACTGATCTGGTAAGAAACAAAAGGAGGCCACTTCAAAGGCAAAGGTAAATTGCCATGTGTTAACCTGGAAAATGAATTTGAAAAAGTTAATTTAAAGTCAGGCTCAAATAGAGTCAAATCAGACCTAAAAGGACTTCAAATGTACTTTTCACATGCTTCAAGTCAAAAACCAGTTAACCAAAAAGGAAAACAGGTTAAATCAGTAAGTTTGTTACACCAGAGAAAACATCAAACATCCAAGAGTCAAAAACTAAGTGATTGATGTTACTAGAGTGTCACGCACTTCCTCCACAAAGAAAGACTACTCATAAAGTTGATAGCAGGTTATGCTACAACTGTGGAGAATGCGGACACATTGCTTCCGACTGTCATTTCTATCAGACACCTAGGAAGAAGATTGATATTCTGGACTCTAAACCTAGGCCTTCTAAGCGGAGTTCTGTAACTCCACCTAGAAGAGCTAGTGAACCTAAAGTCCAACCTGTAAGCCAGACGACTGTTTATCATAAACAGGCATTGCACAAATCTGGCTTATGGAAAGAAAATCCACCTACTTCTCTAATACAGAGGACAAGTACAAGAAATATGAGAAGGTAATGAAGAAAACAAGACATAGAGAGATCTAGGTCCAAGGGGGAGTTTGTTGATACATGTATGTCCCTAAATCGTGATATGTGATGTAATAGATCTTGTTTGGTATGATTAATGAACTGATATTGATAGTTTGATGGTTATAATGTTTAATAGTTCATTAATGAGTCGTGACTGAATTGATTGGGTTTATAATTACTTGAATGATTACATATAATATTATATTAATTAACTAAAACATTCAACTTAACTTAATGAAGTTCCCATGCGAATGGCTCATGCGAATGAACCATACACATGAAGAACTTCACACGATTGACTCAGTCGCACGATGAACCAGGAGACTGGATCAATCGTACGACTGTAAAATAAGATTGGCTCAGTCGCACGACTGAACACTCATTACACGAATGAACCAACCGCATGGTTCAATCGAACGACTGAACCAAACTAATTGGTTCAGTCGCAACATTGAGGAGTGCCAACCTATAAATACAACTCAATTTGTGAAAAAACGAGAGATTCGATCAAGTATAATTCCAGACGAACCCTAGCGTCCAGAAACCTTCCAAATCGTTCTCCAAGTTCATAGAACACATTAGATCGATTCCTTATCGATTTCTAACGTTAGATTCAATCCTTGATTGATTCTTCATGTGTTCTCACTGATTGGATCGCCAATCAAATAGGATCCGCACTATTTGATCTGGTATACACGTGATCTCTAGGTATTTTAGTCGAATACCAGGTCCTAACAAGACAGTCAAAGCTTGGGTTCCTAATCTAAACTGATTCTTTTACTTTGAATGTGCAGGGTGCTCGATATAGTGCTGAGACTAACACGTGGATTATAGACAGTGGAGCATCCAGGCACATGACAGGAAATAGAGCCCTTTTATCTAACATCAACAATAAAAGAGGGCACGTTTCCTTTGCAGGAAACAAAGGAGGCTATATCACTGCTCAGGGAGAAGTGGGAAATCAGAAAGTTAAGTTTGATAAAGTGAACTACATTCAAAAACTTCAGAACAACTTACTTTCTGTTTCCCAAATCTGTGATAAAGGTTTTAAAGTCATATTCGATAACCAGAAGTGTTACATGCTGAAGAAAGAAATATGATCCCAGAGGACCAAGTTCTGATGACTGCTTCAAGATATAAAGACCTGTATGTCTTGGATCTATCAACAGCTGCCACAACGGATCATGAGGTTCAGTGTTTCTTATCTAAAGCTACTGATAAGGACTCCATCTCCTGGCATTGGAGAATGGGACACATTAGTCAAAGGAAGATGAACCATTTGATTCAGAAGGATTTAGTTAGAGGAGTGAATGTCAAGAACTTCCAACTTCCTGACTTTTGTGTAGCTTGTAAGAAAGGCAAACAGACAAAGAAGTCTCATAAGGAAAAGAAAGTTCATTCAATGGAACTACCTCTTGAGCTTCTTCACATGGATCTGTTTGGTCCAGTTAGTACAAGGAGCATTGCAGGCGACGTGTACTGCTATGTGGTCACTGATGACTACTCAAGGTTCACTTGGGTAATGTTTCTGAAATCAAAATCAGAAACTTTGGAGACATTCAAGGAATTAGTAACCACACTGGATCACTCTACAAGCTCAAAGTTCGACAAATACGCTCAGACAACGGGACAGAATTCAAGAATCAAGGGATGGAGGCATACTGCAAGGAAAAGGGAATTGTGCATCAATTCACTTCTGCCTACACACCTCAGATGAATGGCGTTGCTGAGAGAAAGAACAGGAGTTTGATAGAGACTACCCGGACTATGCTGGCAGACTCGAAACTGCCTATCCAATTCTGGAACGAGGCAGTGGCAAATGCGTGCTATACACTGAACCGAGTTCTAATAGTCAAGCACCACGGAAAGACATGTTATGAGCTACTTCAAAGACGCAAACGAATTCGGAGTATCTTGAACCTTTTGGCGCACCGTGTATACTTCTGAAGAAGACACAAGAAGAAAAATTCAGCGAGAAGGCAGTTGAAGGAATTTTTCTAGGATACAACATACCGAACAAGCGAGTTTACAATAACTCAACGGGTCTTGTAGAAGTGTGGTGTAATGTCGACGTTCAGAGATATACCACACCACCTACAGGCAAAGGACCTGCATACTTCTTCGATTATGATGGATTCTTCAAATCCTTCAACATCCCTCTCTCTCCCTCGGAGGATGAGTTAGCCACTAGGATGATGTATGAATTCTAAATACTCCATCCAGCACACAGGGAGAGTCATCTACTCAGTCAGAAGGGGTAGTCGATGAAAGTGACTCCTCCTCTGAAGATGAAATGAAGCAGATGACCAGAACAGTCAGGAGGAACAGGTTCCAGTTCCTGAAAGTCCACAGCATCCACAAGTGCTGCACCCTCGACTTCGGAACCTCAAACTCCAACCTCCTCAGATGCAGACCAAAATGTTCATAATCTTGGTTCGGAGGTGATTGTGCCGACTACTCCAGGATCACGACTAAACGTCTATCTTCCCCTTGACAATGTTATTGGAGATGTCCGATCAGGAGTACAAACCCGAAATCAGCTATACTCAGCTGATTACGCCTCAGTTATGGAGAAGGGTTACATTCATGATGGTGCTTATCGATGTTTTGTCTCGCAGGTTGAGCCAAAGTATGTAAGTGAAGCCCTAAATGATGAGGCGTGGGTGAGTGCCATGCAAGAAGAACTTCTGCAGTTTAAGAAGTTAGGTGTATGGACTCTGGTTGATAGACCTAAAGGTGCTAAAGTCATCGGCACCAAATGGGTACTAAAATGTAAGAAGGATGACCAAGGAGTCATTATAAGGAACAAAGCTCAACTGGTGGTTCAAGGTTTTCGCAAGTCGAGGGGATTGACTATAATGAGGTGTTTGCACCCGTGGCAAGGATGGAAGCTATTCGTATCTTTCTTGCCTATGCCTCGTACATGAAGATTAAAGTCTACCAATTAGATGTGAAGAGTGCATTCCTTCATGGAGAAATCAGGGAAACAGTCTATGTAAGTCAACCCGAGGGATTTGAAGACCCTTATCATCGGGATAGAGTTTACAAGCTCGACAAAGCTCTATATGGGCTTCATCAAGCTCCTCGAGCTTGGTATGAGAAACTCTCGACTCATCTTGTGAAACACGGATTTCGCAGGGGAGTCATTGACTGTACACTGTTTATTAAAGAAAAGGATGGTGACCTACTGCTTGTACAGATATATGTTGATGACATAATCTTCGGGTCAAAGAACGAAGAGTTATGCAAAGAGTTTGAAGCAGTGATGAAAAAAGAGTTTGAGATGAGTGCGATGGGGGAGATGAAGTTCTTTCTCGGGTTACAGGTGGATCAAACACCTAATGGGATCTTTCTACATCAGACCAAGTATGTAGGAGACATTCTCAGTCGCTTTGACATGGAGAATGCTTCTGCTGCTGGGACTCCACTTGCTACGAATCATGATATAGCACCTGATGAGAATGGAGATCTTGTAGATGCCACTATGTACGAGGAATGATTGGATCTCTCATGTATCTCACTGCCTCAAGACTGATATCATGTATGCTACATGTTTATGTTCCAGATATCAGGCTAAACCTAAGGTCAATCATCTGATCGGGATCAAAAGGATCTTTCTCTATCTAAAGGGTACACCCACACTGGGGTTGTGGTACCCTCATGATGACGATTTTGAGCTCACAGCGTATAGTGACTCGGACTACGGAGGCTGCAAAATGAACTACAAGTCTACAATA